>QQXN01000008.1:436534-710198 GCA_003709825.1 Chaetothyriales sp. CBS 135597 | reverse complement strand
CCCCCCCCCCCCCGGAGTAGCACCTAGTTGGTTGTCCACCTCACCCACCACTCTCGCTATTGATCGGCCGCCCATCATCCACTTTTTTACTATCTGTCCCCGCCTCCACCACCACCACCGACCCCGGTTTCCTTCCCCCTCCTCAAAAAATTCGCAATCATGGGGTAAAAAAAAGGGCCAAAGAAAGAAAGAAAAAGAGAGAAGCGAAATTAGCTCTTATGTCATAATCAGTGGGGTGGGGAGGCGGGAAAAAAAAAGCAAAAAGCTTGTCTTGCAACCCACTCATCCTACTGGCCCAATTTTCGAGAAATCGCAAACTGTATTTTCTTTTCCCTTTTCCTTTTTTTTCCTTTTTTCCTTTGGCATGTGGTGCTTTGTGGTACACTAAACCAAAGTGCGGGAGCACTAGTGCCGTGTATGGATGTGTATGGATGTGTATGGATGTACACGCTATACATGGATAGGGCTCAGCATCGGCTACGGACGAACGCCCCGGGGCTGGGGGCCTTGTCTTGCCGAAAGGAAAGAAGATAAAAAAACTCCAGGTGGCAGGGCAGGAGAAATGTTTTTATTTTATCCTTTTCGTTTTGCACACACGATTTAGAACTTTTTTTTGTTGCAGATTGAGGGACAAAGTATAGATGGATAAACGGTGTGAGTTAGTTTTCTCTTAAGTTGGTGTTATCCATGTGTACAGACTGTGTAGAAGATCAAAATCGAAGGCGAAGGATTAACCTACCTGAGATTAGCTTGCCTTACACAGTACTTTTGGTGGGGTTTGGCTTTTCACAGATGGCCATGATGGCCCCAGGGGTCAGAGCCAGGGCCAGAGCCAGGGTCAGAGCCAGGCCAGAGCCAGGGTCAGGGCTGTGGGTGTACCTAGGACTGGTGCCCTGACCGACTTCTCTTCTGATTACAGTTAGAAATCATTACGAGGTTCATGATAGGGCCATGATGGAATGTGGATGGCGTGGATTGCGTGGATTGTAGACCAGACCCTTGTATGAGAGTTACTGTATCTTGACCCAAAATACAGTAAAAAGTTATGCCAAACATGTCGCCACTCATAACGCTGTTGCTGCTGGTGGCTGGGCTGGCGGTCTCAAGGTGAGCAGGTGGGGGAAGAAGTGGGGGCGAGGGGGGTCGAAAAGGATGAATAGATTGAATTTGGTTCAGAAGCACAAAGAAAAGACAGTGACTCAGCCTTAAAGATTTCTTTAGCGAGAGGATAGTGACCTAAATTTCGGCAAGCAGTCCGAGTTTTCGAGTATTCATTATGGAATGGGAACACGCGATGATGGTCTGTCAAGCGCTGGCCCTCTCGCTCGCTTGATGGTCGGGGGTTGGGGGGTTTGTATGATCATGAGTATACTGTAGTGGCGTTGATCCTTGGAAGTTCGAGCAAGGTGGGATTCAAGCTGAGAGGGCGACTCAGTATCAAAAGAACTCAAGACGCTGATCTTCAGGAAATAGTTCGATGGTGATAGTGGATGTGGCGTGTTACACGGTGCGCGACAAACGAGACAGGGCTGGTGATCTGCTCGCCAGCCCTGTCTCTCGTTTCGGTTTTGGCTGCCCGTGGGATTTGTTGACCAGGAACCAGGGGGAGGGAGGGAGAGAAAAATGTCGCGAGCGCAGGGCAGAAGGGCGGGGGGGGGCGCCGGGGCGGGGGGCCCAAGACGCGTGCGCGACGCGCGCTGGTGGGTTCTTTTGTTATTGTGTTGTGGACAAGGGTAAAATCGCCATGGGACCATGGGGGATCCAGAGACGCGTGCAAAGCGTGTGGGCTTTTGTGGGCTTGTGTGGGCTTCGTGGCTTAACTTCAAGTAGTTGCCGGCTTAAATTAGTTACCGATGGCTGGCTCACTGCCTGGCTGGCCTGGTTGGTGTTTCCTGTATGTTAGCTGGGTAGGACGGAGTCTGGGGGGCCTTGCTTTTTGCGTGCTTGCTAGTTGCGGGTCCCTTGCGGTAGCGAAAGACAAAAAATGGGGAAGACAAACGACCAACCGATGGCGGCGAGAAAAGAAAAAGAGAGGGTCAGTCGGGAAAAAAGAAGAGAAAAAAGAGAAAATCGTTGTCTTGCAAGGGGACAGGGGGGGGAGAGAGAGAGGGCCAGAAGTCACGACACAGATTTTGTTATTTCCCCATCAGCCCCGTCTTGTCCCGACCAGATTTATTGCACCGTGCGACTCGTGGCTTTTCGCTGTTTTACTCCATAGCTCACCACGACACTGCCGCCGCCGCCACTGCCGCCGCCGCCACTGCCGCCGCCACCGCGCCCTCCTTGGTCTTTGTTTGCATGAAATTTGTATTGCGAGATTGAAAAGTCCTTGCGGGGAATAATACAGTAAGGATGTCTTGGTCAACACGAAAAAGAAGGTGCTGTGCCGGAGTATCCGATGTTTTTGCATATGTGAGATTTGTGTGGTGTGTGTGTGTAGTGTGTGTGTGGTGTGTGTGGTGTGTACGGTGCGGTGTGCGTGCGTGGATGCGGAGTTAGGCTTTGTTCCGGTATGTAAGCCATTACTAAACAGTGCATTCGAGGGAAGGCACATTCTGCATATTTACGCATTTGCTCTTTCTCTAATTGCTCTACTTTCCAGTATTGGTGGACGGCAGTTGGCCGAATGGTCAGCCCGCGGCAGCGACGATGCACGACTGAGGTCATGGCTCCAGTCTCATACATAACTGTTAGCTAGTGTGCAGGCGCGGGTAACAGGTACAGTACAGTAGTTTCCTGTATGTATGCTTAGTGACAAGGCTTTTTTTTTTCCTCTTTCCAGTACGGACAGGTTGAGAAAGAAAAAAAAAAGCACTCAGAATTAATCAAATCTGACTTCCCCCCGAGCTGAACGGAAGGAGAAAAAAAAAAAGAAAAAATAATCAGCTCCTCGTTCAGTATACATTATTATCAGTCATCAGTTGTGAGGTAATCTAAGACCTGCATTTCTTCCCTTATGCCTTTCTAATTTCTTTTTTCTTGTTTTTTCTCTTTTCGCCCGCACACACATAGAAAATGAACAAATTCATCTCTCGCGTGCCACCGTTTCTTTTGCTGTTGACCCTGGGGTAAATTACCCAGTATACATACGTATTACACTTTTCGCTTCCCCTGGTCTCCGGGACTTCTAGGCGAATGTTTCAAAGATTCCTAACGGGAAGCATGTGACATTCCCCGTTGTTCTAATCAGGGGTAATCCCTGTCCGGGCCAAAGAGTTACCAGTACCCTGTCCAGGCCAAAGCGCTACCAGTATACTCCATACACTAGTCCTGTAGGCTTGCAGGGATCAGGCCTATCTGATGGAGGGCAAGAGAGGGAAAAGCACGTGGGAGAGTTAAGTACCGTGTGTCTTATCGAAATATTGACCCCTCCCCCGGTCGGCCGTAACTTGGGGCCAATAAAATAAGGAATGACAAATGTCTTGGCCTAGTGGCGGGGACGACCGGGGGCGCGCCAGAGAAGGAAGGCGCGTTCGTTGTTTGTTCCAAGGCAACGACACAGTGCGAGAGTGCGCGGCGCGCGTCGTCTGTCGTCTGTCGTCTGTCGTCTGTCGGTATTGCACGCCATTGCGTCTCCCTATCTCACTTTGACAGGTAGATTTTGCATACTCTGCCATGTTCGTTGCGCTATCAGAGAAACTGTCTTTGGCAGGTACTGATGTAAACTCTATTTGGACAACCTGGTCGAGCAAAAACTACAACCTGGCCACGCTCACGGACTCACGGCCAGTCAGCACAGACGGCCAATGCAGGGACAAAGTCAATTCTGGCAGAGAAGAAAACGGTATTGCTTCAAAGGATGGATTGTGAATTGAATGGGCAAATGGAAAATTGTTCTCAAGTGGCCTCGTCCAGAATTTTAACCTTCTGACTGCGGCACCATCAACGCCCATCTGTCGTCCTGTGCTAGTCTCCAAACCATCGTGGTCCATCAAGTCTAGCTCTTCCTCTTGGTGCCTTTTTGTCTCCTTTCGAGGCCGTCCCAAGTCCTTCCTGTTTCACTAATCCGTTGTAGTGGTAGCAGTAGTGGTGGCAGTAGTGGTAGTAGCAAAGTAGATAATGTGTCTAACAAAGCGAGCCCCCTGGCACGCGGTAAAAACGCCCGTCGCAATGCAATAATTCCCGTTCGATCATACACCATCGTAACACATGACTCCGAAAGTCGTGAAAAAAAAATAAGTGCCGTAAGCTCCATGCTGTGCTGTGCTGTGTGCTGTGCTGTGCTGTGCCGCCGTTACAACGCTGTTTGGTGCATCATCCATAAACCCATGTCTTCATCATCTCAATGTTCCGAATGTACTGGTTGTCGCTCCTGAGCTGACTCTCTGGTGCGAGCTCTGCTGCGCCTCCCATTCCTGTCGTTTCTGTCTCATCTCCTCGGCATCAAATGCAGGAATTTCTGCCGGGCAAGCTTGGCCGCCTCGGCTTCCTGGTCTCAGGGAGAAGCCATCGCGAAGAGTTCCGTTGGAGCGAATCTTCTTCAAAGTTCTCTTGATTGACTGTGAGCGATCTCTGCTGGGAGAGCGCGCCCGAGTCTCGCTCTCGTGTTGCTCACTTGCAGCAGAGGTCGTGCGAGACATGGGCTGATCTCGCACGTTGCTGCGTGACTTGATCTTGCGTAGCTCATGAGCAATCCGCTCCAGCGTTGTCGAACCGGCCGGCCTCGAAGTAGTCGTCTGGGCCTCAGCAGCAACGTAGGCCATCTTGTCGTCCGAGGTTTTGAGGCTCTGTGTGCTGAAGCTGCTGCTCGTGCTTGGTCGTGTCTCGTGGCTCTGGCTTGACGTGCGGCTGGATGCGGAACCAAAGGAGATACCGAAATCTAGCTTGCGTCGGCACTCTTCGTCCAAGTCGACCGAGGAGAAGGAAGAGGATACGGGAGAGACGGCCATGCTGGAGACTTCGTGGCATTCGTCAAGAATGCTGGTTGCGGTTGTGAGATAGTTGTCGAGTATCTCGCGTAGCGATGGCCAACCGGTAGCCTCACCAGCTCGACGATGTTGCTGCATCAGGCTAGTCAGGACGATGGCGCCCCTTCGCTCCACGGCCTGAATGTAGCGGAAGAAGCCATTGCGCTGCTGGGTCAGGATCGTCTGTGTGAGTTGCTGTGTAGGCGGCACAAAGCGGCCAGCCGAGAGGGTGGTGGGGGGGTAGAGAGTGTTGAGCATGGCTATGCAGTTGGCCTTGCTGAAAGGCTCCAGGCATAGCTCATTGATCAGCGTCCATCGTCGGATGCCAATGTAGACCTGAGTGTAAAGCTGCTCAACCTTGCGCTCTTGCTCCTCAATGCCAATCACCCACTGCAGCACTCCAGGGTACTTCTTGGCCAGCCGCTCACGGTGACCGAGATCTTCGCGGTGAATGCCAAGCTTGTCCAGGGCGGCAACCACCTCACGGCGGCGGCGCACCTCAAGGTCCTTGAGATAGTCGAGAGCGGTCAGCGCCTTGGGGAAGTCGACCTGCTCGAGCTCTGGTGGGAAGCAACGGCGAACAAACGAGGCGATGAATCCGGGCGGGAGAGAGGTGGGCTGCGACGAGAGCTCGGCGATGTGATGCATCAGTGTCGACTTGAGCTGCACAGCTGCTGTGTGGGCGATCAAGTTGCGCTGCTCCTCGATGGCGCGAGTGCGAGGCGAAGTATTGCCGGCCTGGGCTGTCGACGACCGCGACTCGGAGTAGAGGTTTTGGCTAGCATTTAGCGTCTGCAAGACCCGCAGCGGCAGGTCATATGTGCCTGGAGAACAGTTTAGCTGGCGGTCTGAAGGTGGCAGGGCAGGGCAGGCTCTCAAAGTCGCCGTCAACAAACTAACCTGGATATGCGAGAAGGTGCTCCAAGATCCACGGGCAGGATGAGCCCTCGGTAGGCAGGGCATTGCTGCTGCTTGACTGATCTGATTTGACCAGTGACGACTGTCGAGGAGGCAGAGGGTTGATGTCTGAGAAGGCTTCCATGGTGTGTGTGTGTGTTTTTTTGTTGTAGGGTGGGGTGGTGTGGTGTGGAGTGGGGCAGGAAGGTGAATGTGCACAGTGAAGAACGAGATGGCCGCAGAGAGCGTACACCAACCAAACGTAGGCTGGCACGAGACCGGTGGCTAATTGAGGGGACAACGGGCACAGATACACGGGTTGGACGCCGGTCTTTTCTTTATGACTGTAACGTGCCAAGACAGTGTGCACTCGACTCGTCTCGCCCTCGTTGCTGCCACACTTGTGTGGACCCGTCAACAGAAAGTTTTCGGCCAGCGACTAGAATGAAGGAATCGAGAGAGAGTCAGGAAGCAGGCAGACAGAATCGAAGAAAGGCAGCAGGCATCAAGAGAGTGTGTGGTGTGAGAGAGAGAGGAGACGAGTAATATGATTGACGCTGATGAGGAGGACGTGGAGGGGGGGGGGGAAGGCAAGACGGCGGAGGTTATTATGATGGAGGGTGAGTATGTGACAAGTCTCCGTCAATTTGGATCAATGCTGCCTTTCTCGCTCAGGCCATTCATTGTCAGCATGGCAGGCTGGCAGGGAGAAGGATGCTAACTTGCTAACTTAAGCAGCAAGCACCGAACCTTCTTTTCCTCCACGAAATGTCTCTCTCCATTTTCTTCCTATCCAGACTCGACCCTCTCTCGCGTAGGCCTTTCGATGGCGTTCGCTCGGTTCCCCACCCCTGTCCGGAGCTTTAGCCTAGCGTGCCTCTCATCCCAGACCCGCGTCCTTAGTACATGTGCAAGGGGGCCAACGGTGCCGCTTATCCCTGATCAGCCCGAGCTGGGGTCATCCTGGCCTGGTCCCTGCAATCGGGCACTGGCGTCTCAGACTGACCTCTTAGGGCTGGGTGGGAGTTTTGGTGGCAGCGGTGGCGGTAGGTCTTCCTGCCCTCGCACACAGTTGTTTTTCTGACTGTAGCCGTACGGATACACTACAGTACACAGCCTTTACCTCGTTCCCGCAGGAGAAAAGGAAAAATCTCTTCCCACTGGCTCCAGACAGCGGCAATCTCGAGTGGCTTAGATCCACCCACAGACAGTATTGACCACGCCGAACTCTCTCGAATGCGGAAATCAGCGTCAGTCCGGACGAGCTCATCCGCCTTTCCAACACTCTCTCCATCCTCAAGCTACGCCTTACACACGCTGTCGTTCGAAATGTCAGCAATCATACTGATCGAACGCCGCCCCCTTCCTCGTCGCCACTCCACTGGATACACTTTCTAAGCACAGCTTCTTGCGCACTGCCCCTCCTGTCAGAACCTGTCGAGGCCGCGCTAGATAGCCGAGTCAGGTCCCACCCAGCGCCGGCCGGCGAACAGTTCGTGATCCCGAAAGCTACACAGGTTGTGTTGCAGTGCGACATGTCAACAGAGAGCCAAGTGGTTTGACACTAAGAGACCGTTTACTTAAGCAGTCTTAGCATGTTTTGACACGAATCGACTGCCTCTGTGTACGGAGTCAGAGAGAGAGCCTGGAGTAGAGCGAGGACCAAAAGGCGGCATGAGTGAGCATTGGCAAACACCGAGTGCCTGATTACAGGCCAAATTCTTGATCATAGGCCGGCATCTCGCCATATTTGTTGTGCCAACAGCGGAGCACAGGCACTCTGGTTTATTGCCCTCTTGGGTCTACAATGTGATCATGGAGGGCAACAAACAAAACAAGGCCCTATTCAGAATATGCCAGTACCGATCAACCAAGGCCCATCTTCGCTACCGGGCTATTGGGCTCATCCTGCTGATCAGATCTGGGGAGATTTGCCTGAGTTATCAGAACGATCGTCTTTGATGAGATCAAGATGACAGCTTGTTTTGTCGATCCTTCCATTTTGCCCACAAAAAGACAGCGAGGGAGTGTATGGGCTCTGGCACTGCTTCACTGCCCTGAAGAGCGCTATAAGTTGGCGGTAGGTGCAGTACCTTGTATTCAGAGCCAGGTTGCACGGTCTCCTCGCCTGGCTGACGCGGTCCTAGGCTCCATGCAGGGATCACACGACTTCAAGTACGCCAGAGCGGTGTAACAGGGCTCCAAGAGCTAGGTGGGATGAATGATTTCCCTCCTGACTTGCCCATAGACCAGAAAACCGCGCTCTGTAGGAATTCGATAGTAGACACCCAAGTTCACCCATCAGAGCCATCAGAAGATGTTGACAAGCTGTAGTTGCAACAAGTGCCAAGCATGATTGGCCAGTGCCCAGTCACGTGAAGTGTGTCAGGATGTGGGTTCGCGCCAAGCAAGCCAAGCAAGTTTGTGCGTGTTGTTGGCCGCATTGGTAACTGGGAGTGGTAAACAAACAATATTTGCTGCATCTCCTGGACGGCGAGAGCCAAGCAGTGTCCGTCCTCTGCGATGCATCGCAAAACCCGAAACACACAACACGAAGTGCGCTGCCCACCCAGGTGCAGACAAGACCGGGTCAACAAACAACAATCTGGCATGTTGACAGGCGGGGAGAAAAGTTTCTGAGTAAGCTGACAGCGCTGGTGTGGTGGCCGAAGCTCGGCGAGCGTCGGCGAGGAGGGTCGCGGCTCATGCCTTCTGGCCCTGCCCGGCATCTTGTCCAGTTTCGACGTCCTCCCCTTCAGCTTCACTCATGGCCCACTCGCCCAAAAACCCTTCCTCCTTGACGGCGCTGACAATGTCTACCGAGTGTGCTTGGGCCCAATCAAGCACTCTGGAGCGGGATATAACGATCAAAGCCGGGGAAGATTCATCCTCCTGCGGCGGCGATACTCCATTTGGCTCGGAGTTGGAGTTCCGTTTCTTCCGCTTTGGTGCTTTAACTTCGCAGACACCCATCTCATCGAGGGCAGCAATAACATCCTCAGGTAGCATTCCAGTCCTGTCACCTACTTCCTTGATGGTCATCTCCTCTTTTGCATAGCCTGAGCGGGGTTTTCGCCCATTTTCAAACACCTTGTGTTGATCGGCGTCGGCTGACTCACTCATGAAGAAACGCGCGACTCTCTCTGACCAGAAGCGCAGATAGCTTCGCCGGCCCATCGCACTCAGCGGCTTCTCTGGCCCGCCAATCGTCCCACCTTCCCATTCCCACCCGCTCAATTTGTAGGAGACAGCCATTAGTAACTGTCCTAGTTGTCGATGCTGGAACGGCGGGAAGATCAAGATGCAGGCCAAATTGTTCGAATCCCATGACAGGTTTTCCTTGGAAAAGAAGCCAAGCACTTTCGTTTTGAACAGCGACTCATCAAACACCGACACCGACCGCTTCCTGGCTTTTGCCCGGCTCGGCGGCGAGGGGTCGGTTGGCGTGTGTGTCAAGACGTAGTATTTGAATCCACCCGTGTCGAAGAAGACACTCTTCTGCTCGAGGAAGAGCTTTCCAAACAGGGAGAGGTTTTGGCAATACAACTTCTCTTTCTCACCATCAATTTCCCACACCGTATACCCATCCCACTCGTACACCTTGAAGGCTGACTCGGGCACTGGGCCCAGTTGCCTGCCATTCTGGCGCTGTTCCTGATGACACACCAAATGTTGGACATAGTCTGCCTCCTTGGTTGAATACCGGAAACAGAGCGGACACACGTGCAGCCTAGGACACGGCACAGTGTCCTTGCCTGGGCCAGCCGAGCTCGTGCCATTGACTGACGCGCCATTGCGGCCATCCTGTCCCGGCTTCACTGGGCCCGGAACGAGACTCTCGGGGTAGGGAGAGTAGTACCAGGTATCAAAGAGCATATTCCCAAGCACGACCTTGTCGATGTTTCTGCTAAGCACCTTGAGTGTGGCCCGGTGACTGGGCGAGTTGCCCGGTACCTCGACGACGCCTTGCGGCCGCTCGACGATGGACGGCATGTTGGGGGGAGGTTTGATCGCCAGGCTGAATCATCCTACCTGTCTATCCACACTGAAAGAAGTGGGTGAATATGAACAAGTCGTTGCTCCCTCTGTCACGTGCCGTGTGACAAATATATCCATATCACGTGAGTCTTGGCGCGTCTCCCTATCAGAGACCAGCGACCGTGGATTCAGGTGAAAACAAGTTGGTTTCGACTGGTATACTGGTATGCTAGTCAAGTGTCAGCCAATGGCAAATCCCAGGTCAGGGCTGGATGAAATTCTGCATATTAACCCATGTTGCCGGTTGCAGAGGAAGCCCAACTGGCAAATGTCTCGACACGTGACAAGGGAATCTTCCAGGCCAGAGTGGCGTTGTTCCGATCTTAGAAGGAAGAAGAGACACGACAGTCTACGTGCATTGAAAGGCGATCTCTTTTTCAATCACATCCAGTCCTTATAACCGTTTGTTTGTCTTCTTTGAAGACTCTTTTAATAGGCAGAATGCTATAGAATTTCTTCGTTTACGGGTCTGGTCACACTCTCTTCACCATGCTCGTCACCGTCAATACCGCAGCCCTCGTGGCAGCCCTCTTGAGCGTATTGCTCGGTACCGCGTCTGCTGACGTGGTCATCTCACCAGACACACCCATTACACAATTAATCTCATCGGCCAAGGCAGCCCGAGCACGCGGGGCGACCAGCGACGCCCTGAGCTACTTCGATGCCGCCGTCGCCCGCGATGGCTCCGACTACATGACCCTCTTCCAGCGCGGGGCTACCTATCTGGCCGCTGGACGCAACGCCCAGGCCAAGGCTGACTTCGACTCGGTGCTCAGGCTCAAGCCCGACTTCGACGCCGCCCTGTTGCAGCGCGCAAAGATCTCCGCCCGAAGCGCCGACTGGGCGGCAGCGAGACAAGACTACAAGGCGGCAGGTAGCAAGGGCGCTGCTGAGCTAGCGGCGCTCGACGAAGCAGAGGGAGCCGCCCACCTTGCCGCCGAGGCTGAGAAAAAGGGGGAATGGGAGGCCTGTGTTAACAACGCGGGCATCGCCATCATGACGGCCGCAGCGGCACCCTCACTGCGCCAACTGCGTGCTCACTGCCGCTTCGAGCTGGGTGGGGTGCAGATGGGCGTGTCTGACCTACAGCATGTGCTGCAACTCAACCCATCCGCTGTCCAGCCACATCTTCAGATTGCTGCCCTGCAGTTCTACATCTTGGGTGACACTGAAGCCGGCCTGGGCAGCATCAAGCGCTGCCTGCACGCCGATCCGGAGTCGAAGCCGTGCAAGGCCCTGTTCCGCGAGATGAAAACGCTGTCCAAGTCTCTCGACCAAGTTACCAGCCTGATGGAGAATCGCAAATACAGCGGTGCCCTCAAACTCCTCGTCGACCAACCAGCCAACCCGGACGTAACAGAGCCGGAGCAAGGCATTCTCTCGCAAATCAAGTCCAACATCGCCCAGCACTCACCCAACTACATCCTCTCCCCGCCCACAACAGCGCCATCGGCTCTCTACACAACCTTCCTCAGTCATACTTGCAACGCCTATCAATCCATATCTGCGCCCAAACGGGCGGCGCCCTACTGCCGCGAACTCGTCCAGCTGAGCCCAACCTCGCTCCCAGCCCTCATTTTCGAAGCCCAGGAACACATGGACGCAGGCAACTACGAAGCAGCCATCCACACCTACCGGAAAGCACTCGAACACCATCCATCTGCGCGGGACACGTTGCAGCCAAAGCTACAAGACGCGCAGGTGCAGCTCAAGCGCAGCAAGACAAAGGACTACTACAAGGTCCTCGATCTTCCCCGCACCGCAACCGAGCGGGAGATCAAATCAGCCTATCGCCGCATGACCAAGCTGCACCACCCGGACAAGGCCCGCACCAACGGCGGCGACACCAGCCGTGAAGAGGCTGAGAAGAAGATGGCCGCCATCAACGAAGCTTACGAGGTCCTGTCCGACCCGGAACTTAAACAGCGCTACGACAACGGCGACGACCCGAATGACCCCATGTCTCGCCAGGGCGGGAACCCCTTTGAGGGCGCCATGCCCTTTGGCTTCCCTGGTGGTGGCGCAGGTGGCGGTGGTCAGCAATTCTTTTTCCATCAGGGCGGAGGAGGAGGAGGCGGCGGCGGCGGAGGAGGACACCAGCGTACCTTCAAATTTTCTACCGGCGGTGGCGCAGGTGGTATGCCGTTTGCTGGATTCCCTGGCTTTGGCTGATAAAGGATACCTTGTCTTAAAAATGAAACTAAATGAAATGATACTAAGTGTATATCTTATCAGATGGCCATTCAGTTTGTGGGGTCTGTAACGATAACTGTGACTGACATCTTGGGGTGATTACCCACTCCTCCTCTTGTTTCCAGACATACAACACACACAACCCAGACAATCACCAACCTCGCAAGATCTGAGTCGCATGTTTTAAATGCAATATTAAAAAGCAAAACAAAAAACAAAAAACAAAAAAGAGCCTTTGCTTCCCACATAGCTGGACAGGAAATTTTTATTATTATTATGATCATATAGACATAATAGACGTCGAAGGGGTTTCCCTGCGGTGGCGAGAATCGATCAAGTCCTGTATATTTTCCCTTCTTCTTATTTTTCGATCTCTCCGAGAGGGAAAAGGAAAAAAAGGCAGATTTGGTTGATAGTGTTCGACGTTGACCAAAAAGATTCGGTCCCAAAGGATAAAAAAAAATATTAGAAGGAGCACTTCAATTTTTAATGTTTTTATATTTTTGGCTTCTCCCTGCACCCTCATTATCATCATCATCTTCTTCTTCTTGCCATCAAGTTTACAAACAAAATAGTAGCAGCAGCTGTAGCAGCAGCAGAGCGCGCGAGAAATGGGAATGGGAATAGGAATAGGAAACATGACCAAACAAAAACACTGCACACTGCCTGCATCTGATTTTACTCTTGTTTTTTTTTTAAAAAAAAAAAAAAAAATACAAGAAAAAAACTAAAAAAATTTATATCTCATATCAGCCCTCTTTCTCTCTCTCTCACACACACACACACACACACGCACATTTTTTTAAATACAAGACAGAAGTATCAATCAGACCGATCGACCAACCAACCAACCAACCAACCAACCAACCAACCAACCAACAAGCAAGACAACAAAGAGTCTGAAAAAGAAAATAAACGTGGTCGGTGCTGATTTGTTTGGTTTGCAAGCCAAAAAAAAAGAGCAAAAAGAGGGAAGAAAAAACCCCGAATAAGTTAAAGCATAATTAATTCTAAAATTCCACCCCTGTTAAACCCACTCTTATTGGTCAAGTCTCATCAAATTCTCATCAAATTCCAACCGAAACAGTTGCTGTTCAACAACACCATCATCATTTTATTTACTGTACTTGTCGATCTGTCTCGGACTTTTCTTTTCTTTTTACACTGTTTTATTATCACGCCTTTGCAGATAGAATTTCTGCATCAGAGTCAATCTACACTACAAGCAACAGGGTAGTAATTATGCACCGATGCCAAGGGTTCCCCGACCCGTCTGTCTACCACGATCTCTTCTCTCTTGACCAGCCCCAGGATAGTAGCAATAACAAGGCTGAGGGTATGGGACAAGTTATTGAGCTGTCTAATCTACATTCAAAGTCTGCCCTTTTGACTCTCGGTCAGTGCTGCGCCAACCGTTGCAGGCATTCGCCATTGATCCTAGCTGGCCCGCGTGTCTCTATTACACAATGAATGCATCCCTCAGCTCAGTCAATTCTTTGACATATTAAAAGTCGCAGCCTTGTCAGGACAAGGCCTGACAATCCATGGTCTTGTCCCATCTATTCCATTCTGGCTTCCATCGCCAAGAGCGGGGATAAAATCAAATTGGGGCCGTCACCACGACCACTAAAGCATCCTCCCACTTATCCAGCCGCAAGGTCCTATCATGACATCGCTCATGGGCTTCCTTGACGCTCCAAGCCAGCGGTGCAGTTGTTGTCCCACCAATTGAGGACCAGCGAATCCAGGTACAAAGGTCGCAGCTGTCCTTGAACGTTGGCATAGAAGCTAAGTGCAGAAAGCTTGGTAAACTGGCTGCTGAACTTGATGTATTCAAGTGAGCAACTTGCTGTGGCGTTACTGGGGCATGGTGCGATTGTAAAGTGTTGAGTTGCCACCACCTCATCGCCCTCTCCTGTGAATTGATATCCAGTTGCAACAAAGTCACATGTGTGGTTGGGGTCCGAATTGACGTTATCACACGCTGCATATCCTGAGTCTGCGTTGAACCAGAAAGAGCTATTATCATTGCGCGGTCCAGCGCCAAACGACCCGCCTGGGGGGATGGAGCCGGTGTTGTGAGACGGGCTATCGATGCCTATCCCATTGAGCTCTGGGATGTACCAACCGAGAAAGGGCGGGTCGTGAGGCATGTATGGCTCATTTGGCGGTGGTCCGTAGGTCCAATCAATAGCCCAGACAAAGTGGTTCAAAAATGCACTTCTCAGCTCCAAGGGAGGGTGGAGCTCCGTCGCATTGTCAGGGAAGGAAGGTACAGGCAGATAGTCAAACTGCAAATCACTGTCAGATTAATTCGGACAAGCACAGAGCAATTACCAACCGAGATCTCAAAAGGTCCATACTCGCCGCAGAAGGTTGGCACAGGAGTGGTCGAGCTTGTGTTTGACACTGTTGTGCCGATTGCAGTAGAGCTGGTGGTCGACGGACTGCCCGATGCAGTCACACCAGGTGTTGCTGCCAAACCCATTAGCCACGCATGAATTGGCAAAGATCAGCTCACTTACTCGTAGTCTCCCATACAGTGTTAGACAGGACTGCGCTCCCATCCCAATTATTGCACCAACTACCGAGACCAGACACTGAGACCAAAGTACAAGTCTGTCGTGGGGCAATGCGGTCGGTAATGGTGGGTTGATTCGCTGTCGCAGTTACTGCCATCTCGTCAGCCAGGTCGATTGGTGGCAAAGAGCGCCTACCGGTTGTCGAGTAACAGGTAGCGGTGGAAGTAACTCCCGGCCCGCCCCAGTTGTTGCACCAACATCCAAAGTCCTCGTAGCAAACCTGCACACACACGTCCCCACAACCATGTTCCGACTGAGTTTCTCCTGTAGTGGCTGCAGACTGAACTTCAGACCAGACAGCAGTTGCTGTTTCCGTCACCACGATGTCAACCGTTACTGTGGATGGGTACTCAGTCGTGCTCAGAGTGAGGATGCTGCTCTCGGCCAGCGAACTGGTGTTTGCGAAACCATAAGGAGGGGAGGGAGACACACCGGTAGCTGCTGAGACCACAGTGCCAGAGGCTGATGCAGGCAGTGGCGAGACAGTCCGAGTCAGAGTGCTCGTAACAGAGGGCTGTTGGGTCTGGGAGCCGCTTGTACGTGCTGAGAGCGGGTAGACTGTCACCAGGGTAGTGCCAACAGGCCAGTTATCTCCAGTTGGAATGATACCCCATCTTGTAATAGGGCGACTCTCAAACCAGTACACACCATCAGCCGCCTCGGTCGCGGGGAAAGCAGGAGCTGTGAGGACATGGGTGTGGACAGCCAAGGTTGTTGGTGCACTCGCTGAGACGGGCCGCAACTGGCTCTGCTCAATCTCATACGCAGTGTCAATAGAGGCATCCGAAGCAGCCTGAGAAGAGAGTGCGGCCGGGTTGTAGTTGGCGATCGTGACTGTCGGAGGGCTGCGAGTGATGGTGATGTACGAGTAGACGGTAGAGGGAGTGCATTGAGATCTAAGGGGAGGGGCAATCAGTTAACGCGTTGGGACCATCAAGCAACCATCGACACTTACCCAGACACGACTTGTCGAACAGGCAGAAATGCAGCTGTAGACTGCGTAGCCAGCAGTGGCCCAAGGAGGGCGATGATCATGAAGATCCACATTGTGGCCAACTCACTCAGGGATAGCGGTTGGGAGAAGGAGAGCAACAGAGGCGATGCAGAGGGTTCGATTCACCAAATGAATAGTGAAAGAGGGGTGGATGAGGAAAGAACGACTCCGTGGAATGAGGGGAGAGAGCGGATCGGGGCAATAAGATGCTATCAAGAGGATGAAGGAGAGGAAGCCTGTGCTGGGTTGGAAAACCAGCCTGAGAGGTGGGAGAAGGAGTTGTTTGTCGAGGAGAGCGAAGAGGAAGCGATCGAGTGGCTGGGTAGGTAGAGGAATGGAGAGAAGGAGAGTGAAGTGAAGTGGAGCTAAATCAAGGGAAAATAGGTGTGTGTGTGTGTGTGTGTGTGTGTGTCGCAAGCTGAGCCTCACGAGGCAGTGGCGGCAGCAACAAGGGAAGGTGCAGCTCTCTGTGGAGGGGTAGGAGGTGACGCGGTTCTGCCAGGGGCGGGCCACACACACTCATCAACAGGCACCACACAGCAACAGGCAGAAATTCGAACACGCCGTCGCTCAGCAACAGACACACATTGCCGTCGATGGCCTGAGAACTCAACGAGTCTTCCTGGCCCATTCATCAAGATATCAATAACTTGCCCAACCCTTGTTTCGGAACAAGAATGTGCTCATCACCGTTGTGGTACTCTCAGGAGAGCCTCCCTCATTTAATACAACTGCCTGCCACCGAGAGCGAGCGAGCGAGCGACAGAGAGCCGGTACTCCACGTGGAGTCCCGGGTATCAAGAATGCGGATCGCCATCCTTGTGGCACGGTAAGTAATTTCAACATTCCTGTGTTTTGCATGTTTGGAGAGATGGGGTTCGCGTCGCCGTCTCCGAGCCCAGGCTAATACTCTACCATGATGGAGGAGTTAGCTCAAATAAAGAAAAGAAGAAAGAAGAGTCATGATAGTGATGGCCTGGGGACCTGTGCCCCGGTTCGATGCTAGTCAAAAGGTGATGTTCCAAATTGACGGGTACCTGAGTTGTTCGATACAAGACATAGATGGCGGTGTCACACGATTAGTCAAGCTCCACCTAGGTGCTTCCTTAATGCCGGAGTAAGATATTGGATGGGCAGAACTTGAAGGCCCTGGGGCTCTTCGTGGAACGTTACTGTAAGCCCGCGATCAAACATCGATCTTGACGACAAACGTCGTCCGACTCAGTACAAACAGAGATTGACTTGATCACGTGACGAGAGAACCTGGGTCGCTGATGTAATCCATTACTAATACCGAGCTTCCTGTGAGCACTGCTAAATCACTCCATGGTTGGTCTTAGAAGCTCTTCTTCATCAATTCATAAGTATATATCTCGGGACTAAACTCAACGCTGCTTCCAAGCGGAGGAGAGAAAATGACACCTGCTAAGTCAATCAATCCAAGCCAACAATCGTTATCATCGCCAAGCCACACTCAGCCAACATTCAAGCTTCAACCACAGCACGCTAACAACACAATGCATCTGATGCCGAAGGTAAAGACTGTCGAAAGGTCGTGAGCTCGTGAGATAAATTGTAAAAGTATAAGGGTATCATCAAAAAGCCGTGGTCATGCTCATTCCACATCCATTCCGCCACCCAACCGTTGTCCTTCGTGACAGGAGTCGTAATGAGGTCGTCTCAGGGTCGTAGTCATCACTAACGAGCAGCAGCCGCTTCACCACTAGTGGCCACGGCAACGAGAGCGTCGAGGCGGTTCATATCGCCATTATTGGTGGAGCTTCTTCCGCCGAAAGAAGTCGTGTGTTCGCTCGGGGGACGCTCGTTATAAGGCGACCGCGTCTGAGCAGGTGGTCCAAGACAAGCCTGGGGTTCATGTTAGCATGGCTGACGGTTATCAAGCATAGTGAGTTAGCTTACATTCTGCTGTGAATCTGGAGCGATAATTGCATGAGGAGGATCGATATATCCGCTGCTTGGCAATATGATCGGGTTAACATCAACAGCCGAGGCTCCGGGTGTAGAAATGCCATCGCTGCTGCTCGAGTCTTCGGGTGAGGTGCGAGAGCCAACAGGAGGCACGTTATACCAGCCTTGGCGCTTTGTCCGTTGAGCAAGGGAATGCGCGTGAAGTGCGTCTTGCGCAATTTGCTGGTGCTGGTGCTGGTGTTGATGCTGATGCTGATGCTGCTGATGTTGCTGATGCTGCTGATGCTGCTGGTGCTGCTGGTGCTGCTGGTGCTGCTGGTGCTGCTGATGCTGATACTGGTACTGATCCTGAGCGTTCGGGACTGGAGGAGGCGGTCCCATCTCAGTTGGCCGACCAGGTGCAGATGTGGGACCGACACGGTGGTTTTCCTCAATGGCCTGATGACGCCACGATTTGGTATTGTCAAGTTCAGCATACGGGCTTGACTTGGCTGGCTGTGAATGGGAGCTGCCAGGGTATGCTGGACTGAATTGTCGCCTTGGAGGGGTCGACGGTCGGTACTGAACCTGATCAAAGCTTTCAATTCCAGGCAGTCGCTGGGCCTGGCCATTGGCAGCAGTGGCATGAGATGCAAACGTTGGATGGGGAGCATCTGGGGTTTGCGAGTAAGTCAAGCCACTAGTGGCTGGTCGGGAATAAGGATAGCCAGCGCCAGTGAAGGTCGATGGATGCCAAGTTCTCCGCCTCCAATCCTCGCCGGGTGGACCTCGATAAGACGATGCCAAGCTGAAGTGGGACGCAGTCGGACTTGCGTAGGAGCTTGGGAGGGCTGAACTTGCCGCACTGGGCGGGCCCATCGACATGGCATGGGTAGGAAATGGAAACGGTGGCGGAGGTTGTTGGTGGTAAGGATTGGGTCCAGATGGCACGGAAAGGCGACGACCTGGGGTTCTGATGCCATAGCCAGCAAGGCGAGCTGCAGACGATATTGGAGAATTCAACGAGGATGACCCAAAGCCTGGGCTACCGGGAGCAGCTGACCAGGTTGCAGATGTCGGAGTGGCTGGACCACCGGGGGAACGCTGACCGGCACCATGATATTGTGCAGGCGGCGTGCCAGGGGGCTCAAGTCCCAACTTGGGTCTGCTGGAATCATTTGCCAGGAGCAGAGGAGGCGGTCTTCGCTTCGCTTCAGTGACAGTGCTGTAATTTGACGATGTTGAGCCAATGCTGGAGGCTGACAAATTCCTGCTATGGCCTCTGATGTGGCTGCTGGCGCTTCCTAATGTGCCACTTCGCGGGCGAGGACCCTGGCGGACTTTATCAGTGCGGATCTGACGCTGGAAACGAGTGCCAGTGGCGGCGAGAGAATCCGTTGGGATCTCTTCGTTGACGTGGACTGTCTGAGCATGTTGGCGAAGATTGTCGAGCCTTGAAAACCGGCGATTGCAGTGGCACTGGAACGGTCGCTCTCCGGTATGCTTGCGAATGTGACGGGCAAGGTGCTCGCTCCTCGTGAAACTCAGATTACAGGGTGGGTAGCCGGTGCAGAAGAAGCGCTGTCCCTTCTTCTTGCGCGCGGCGGCATCGGCGTCGCCATCACCGACAGCATCCTCGCCGTCCGAGTCCTTCTGAGTGTCTACGTCCATTGCATCCGAGACAGCGATACTTCCAGACGTACCGGGGCGTGAAGAGCCGGCAGTCTCGTCATTCGAGAGACGGTCGCCGGGAGTGGGAGTATTCTGCCTGGAGTGAGACTGCGCCACGTCTGAGGGCCGGTCTCCGTGGTCTGGCGGCCGACTGGTTGGAAACTTGGGTGCACGAGGAGTAGTGGGTGTGTCCAAATCATCGGCCGCTGGTTTGTGGCGAGCCATGTCGTGGACCACCAGACTCGAGATCGCAGCCATTGCTAACTGGGCGACCGTTATCGGCTCGGGGGCGGGAGGACAGAGGGAGGCGCGCGAAGGTGAAGATGAATAGCGCTAGACCTGGCTGCACGTCTTATTACTCGACGGCCACGGTTCCTGAATGAGGGCAGAGTGCCAAGGTTCAAGGGTGGCGAGGATACGAAACTGGGTTGCGGTGCGGTGGCTCGGAAAGGTCATCGGGCTAGTGAATGCAGGGTCATTCGTCTGCTCTGTCAATGCGGAGATGACAGCGACACTGCCACGCCAGCCCTGGAAGGTGTCGAGGGTGATGCCGAGGAGGTGAGAGGGAGAATGGGTGGGTTGTGAATAGGCGGGGTGGGAGTGGAAGATGGGCGGCTGAGGCAGAAAGAGGCACCTCGTGTCGATCTAAGCCGGTTAACCGCCAAGTTAGCCGCTAGTCGGTTGGACTGGTGGAAGCACAGACCGCCGGTGGTGGCAATGGGGAGTGGAATGCCACGTGCAACGTAGGACAGGCGACCAGAGAGTTGCCGAGAGAGTGTGAGGAGAGGGGTGAGGGAGAATGGGAGGAGCGGGTGTGCGGGTGGGCGGGTGTGCGAGTGTGACAGAGAGAGGCGCACAAGCCTGGGCAGTCGCAGATCCAGGCACTGGCGGGAATAAGAATGAGCGAGCGAGCGAGCTAATATCGGGGGGTTAGAAAACGGGCGGTGGTTGAGCGAGCATATGCCATAATACACATAAGAGTCAGTCGCCCAGCAATAAGAACGATTCCCAGGGATTCAGAATTAATTATTAGACCAGGGCATGGAGAGAACCATCCACCCATCGGCCCAAGCTGGCCACCTGAAGAGGGCCCAAAACGAGGGGCATGCGTCAAGGGCTCCCTATCAGAGAGAGCTGCGGGAGTGATTTAGGGCAAGACCAGCTGCCGAGATGGCGCTAGGGATCGGATTCGGAGCAGCGTCCAGTTAAGAGAGACGCCTAATTAGCAAGTTGCTCAGCAAAGCTAAACGGTTTCAGGGCAAGGTTCAGGGCACAAAATAAGCCTCTTTGCGTGTACTCAGGGCCCGATCAGCACCAAGTTTTCCAGGCCGGCACGGTGATGATGTGCATCGAGCGTGCCTCTGCCCTCTGCGACAGGCGGCCAGCCAGCCAGTCAGCATTGCAAAGCCATTTGCCACAAGCAAAACTTGGTCCAGTGGGGCACCTAGACTGCCTACCAGCGCAGCCGTTCGCATCCAGGGTGCCTAGAAGCAGGTATAGTGAGGGTAGTAGTGTAGAATTATGTTACGTGGGTGCCGCGTGCCATGCTGTCTCTCCCAGGTAATACTGATTTCGTTGTGGTGGAGCACTGGTATAATCATTGTAGTCGTCAGTGCTGGTAGCATGCTGGTAGCATGCTGGTAGCATGCTGGTTCAACAGTCAGTCCCCAGCATCTTCACCGCCCGTCCGATGCCCTGGACGATTGCAACAGTGGACGGACAGTTGGCATCTGCAGGCGATCACATGCATCAATTACGTTCGGACATTCATACCCCGTTGTGAAGAAGGATTCTCACCCTTTCCGTCCGCCTGTGCCATTGGTCTTTCGCCTCTGCCGACGTGTGCGTTGGCTGTGTGTCGGTGGTGACGGAACGAAAAGCCGAGATGCTTGGCGGCGCTGGCTTACGCTCTGGATCTGGTGGCAGAGCATGTAGCTGACGACAGCTTCCATTTGAGTATCTGGCCGCAGTGGCCGCAGTGGCCGCAGTGGCCGGCAGTAACAAATGCGGCTCCCCTGTTCCCGACAAACGCAGTTATATTTGTCTACTGGACCAGGTGCCTGCGTCCGTCGAGGGCAAGTCCGAAGGCACTGGCCCCCCCGCAGTCCGAAAAATTCGCTTGCATGGGATTTCCCCACCATCCAATGATCAGCCACGGGTGTACCTGCATGTGGCTAGGTGGGAAGGAGAGAGATCTGAATCGCGCATTCAGAATTGATCGTTGGTAGTGCTGCTTGATAATCAGAAAGATAGTTAGGAAGGAGCCGCGCACAATAATAATTTGGCAAGATCGATCTGGGGCAGATAGCGCACTCGAGTGACGTCAACAATGCTGCACTGAGGCCTTTGCGAGAGTCGACGCAGCCAACCAACAGTAAGGACAATGGCTGGGCGACCGGCCATGTCAACGTCCGACTACATCGACATCGACTCGCTCACTTCTGATGACTTCTCGCCCTATGACCATGCCGCCGCGTTGATTCAGCGATCCAACAACCCCGCCGATCCCTCCGTTGACTTGAACACAGCCCTGTCACGAGCGCTGTTCGACCTGCAAGAGATCGACTCCCACATCCACACACTCACATCCCGCTCTGCTCTCGAGATCTTGACATACACCCGCACGCAGAATGAGGCCGCGCAGAGGATCCTCGACCGAGTTGAGGAGGAGAGAGGCCGGCTCAATGCCAGCTATGCGAGGCTGCAGCAGGAAGTCCTCGGCCGTTACGAACGGGCCAGCACAGCCAAGTTGAATTCGACGCGCAGCTGGCAGGTACTCCAACTCGGCCGCCAGGTACAGAGAGTCCTTGCCCTTGCTCGCCAATTCGAGACCGCTATTGCCGACTCGGGGCTCGGCGCCGGCCGAGTGGGCAAAGAAGACCATCAGGCACTTGTCAGAGCAACGAGGCTGATCCTGGCCTTTCGTGAACTCATGGCAACTCCTCAAGCGGCCGAAGTTGGCCAGGTCAATCTGGTCAAAACGATACGGGGCCGCGTTTTTGAGGACGGTGAAGCCAGAGTGTTGGACTTTGCTCGACGCACCGTCCGGGAGTTTTCCACAAGCAGCAGCCCGGGAGGGTCCACGCCTTCCAATGGCACATTCAAGGGTAACGAGGGCAACAGCTCGCGTTTCACGAGCGCCTGTCATATTCTCTACTTGCTGAGTCCTGCACCGAGGATCGATGGGGCAAAGATGACCCAGACCGATTTTGAGCCTGAATATCTGCTCCGTGCTCTACAAAGCTACCTGCAATCCGCCATTACATCCAGCTCGGCGGCCATTGGGAGGGCCCTGGGGCAACTACCGCTCCTGGAACGCACCACGGTGGAGGTTAGTGCCAGATGCCAGAACATTGTTGTGCTGGAGACACTCCTAGGACGAATCACGGCCCCAGCCCACCCACTTCTTCAGCCGGCTGTGCCCAGAGAGGCGGACATGGACTTTGACGATGAGAGCGATGATGACGCCGACGGGAACGATGACTTGGCCGCATCTGAGCAGCGCTCTGGAAATTTCCTGCACCTGCTTCTGCAATCTCTCGACACCTCGTCTCTCCCATCATACTTTTGGCGATCCTTGGCGTCGGCATTGACTACTCGAGTGCAGGAAATCCTGAGCCGTGGGGGTGTTTCTGCCCGGATGCTTCGAAGTCAAAAAGAGACTGTTCGTCAAGAGATCAGACAGTGTGTTCTGCGAGGCACCAAGGCACCGCAGACTGGAGCCGACAGCAGCACACGGGCGACGGAAGAAGCAGCACAAAACTGGGAGAGAGAAGCAGCCGTAATGGTGGGGAGTGTGATGGCACCTCTTGGGCGATAGCAGTGTGCCGGCAGCGAGGAGGGAGAAACTGCATTTTGCATTCACAGATAGAATGATTGGTCGAAAGATTCCCGGTCGCTATGCTACCCAATATCGTCCTGTGTGTTGTTTGTACATTGTCCACCACTATCACTGCCCTGGCTACGACATCCAGCCTCTGGCCTTCTGTCTGGCCTTGTGGTCAGCCAGGGACTTTGCATCCTCCTCCTGTATCTGCTTAATGGCCAGATCCCTCTTGTAGTCCTGGATTCTTTTCTCCTTGAAGTACTTGATCTGCGGCCGTGGTCAGCACAGGGATTCACCATTCTGTCTCATCATTCATCCTGGACGTGGAAGGTCAAGGCCGACGACCAGCCACCGACAGACAGATAGACAGACAGACAGACGTACCCAGGTCTTTGCGCAATCCCTCTCGTAAACGGCTACTTCCTCAGTACATAACCTCCTCGCCTTGTCGTCCTCTGAGATGGCATCGAGTATGTTGTTCTTGTCCAGACATCGAAAGAAGAGGTCCCGCGATTCGTAGCACTGTTCTCGCGCGTTTCGATCCGGCGCAATGTAGCCACCGTCTTTGGACTTGGGCGCCGACGAGGTGGCAGACTGAGAGGAACTGCCGGTTAACCAGCCGGGGAGTCCCCAGACCATTGCGGGCTGGATGGAGGGCGGGATCGGTAATTCAGGTACGTTGTCAGTGGGCGCTGTGTGTGTGTGTGTATGAGAGCAGCAGCGAGTAAGTATACTCATAGTAATCAATCACTCAAAGGTGCACCCCGACGGAATCTCGACGCTAACCTGACTTGATTAGCGCCGTGAGAAAACTTCAAATTACACCAGTACAATTATTCAAATTGGACAATACTGCATGACCTTGTTATCGCCCCTACACTGGTACCGTACCTCTCTCTGTTACCCAGGAACTCTACAACTCTACACAAAGGGTAGAGAGCAAGGTCAGCAACAGGAATTCATATCGAGGTCAACGATTTGCTTGAATTGGTCAAGCTCAGCACCAGACTAATTAATTACACGTGTAATTTGAACTGTTATTATGGCACTAACCTATAAAGGCTAGAGTCGTTGTCCGAGGGACTGGGGGGGGCTGTTTGGCAGGCGCGCGCAATGCGTCATTTCCACTCTTGCCAGTTATCATACTGTGTGTGTGTGTAGTTGCCTATTGTCTCGCGGCGATGAAATGAACGCCACACCCCCCCATCAGTGACCGGCCGATTCTCCTCCCCTTCAGATGAACAACCACCACAACAACACCTTTTCAACCCCACCATCCGTGTCTTAGGAGCACAGGTGACGACGACGACGACGACGTGACGGACGCCACAGCATCCATCATATATATATATGCCTTCCCGACGACGGCGACCGCCACGGGCTGGTGCCTTGACTGAGCTGCCGCCGCTGCGCATCCTGCGCTCGATCGTGCTGCTGCAACTCTTCTACTACACCGCTGCAACCATCCTCATCGCCTTCACCGTCCTCGTGCTCGGCCACCGCTTCGACTTTGGGCTCATCTTTGACTGGCGACGCATCCGCGGCGACATCACCAGCGGTTGGCTCGTCGGCGCTGTCTGGTTGCTGACCGGCTTCTTCACGTAAGTCTTTTTTCTTTCTTTCTTTATTTCTTTCCGCCTGAACACTATGCATGTGCATGTGTGATGTGTAGTCAGTCAGTCAGTCAGTCAGTGCTGATAGATTTTGCTTAACAACAGCGTCATCCCGCTCCTCTTACTCATTTCTCGCTCCAAACTCGTCCCGGACTTTGCGCTCACGATACACTTTGTACACCTCCTTATCACTTCCTTTTATACGAAATCTCTTCCTACGAATTTTCTATGGTGGATGCTGCAGTTTGGCAGTGCTGCTTTGATGGTTTTCTTGGGCGTTTGGGCTTGTCGATACAGAGAGATGCGGCCCATCTCGTTTGGTCTGGGCGGCGGTGCTGCCAGTAAGACGGCAGGTAGCGCTGCTGGTGAAAGAGATGGAGATGGAGCAGCAGGAGGAGGAGGAGCTAATACGGCGGGGGATGTCGCAGAACGCGACGATAATATCAGGGGCGGGCGCGGCAGCGGAAGACATCAAGGTCCAGGTCCAAGCTATGAGATGGTGGCTGTTGAAGCGGCCGATGAGAATGTATAAATGCCATGTCAAAAGGGTAATCCTGACATTTACAGAAGCATTGGTTGTTCCAGGTGTTTCCAAGTCCTTCAACATTGATTGCAAATGGTAAGACTACGATGAGAACTTAACAACCATTCAAAGGCTAAAATCCACTTGGAAGATGACAGAAGATGACAGGATATGAATCTCAAGCTGCAGGCAGGCCTACTCAAAGCGGTAGCCAGAGTATCCCTTTGACTTGATATCAGCAATGAAGGCTCGGAAGCCGGCCAGCCCACCAAAATACGCGCGCGGTGCTCTCGTCTTGCCAGGGATATTTTCACCAAAGAACCACGAGGGCGTCTTGGAGAAGAGGTTTGACTCTGACACCTTGACCAGCTCTTGCCGCCATGCCTCCTCGGCGTCGGGGGTAGCCTCGACGACAGCGGCTGCATCAGCGCCCTTTTTGGCCTTGGTCTCCTCTGCACGGGCGATAAGATCAGCGACAAAGCGAGCGGTCTCCTCGGCAGCGGGGGCGCCATTGGAGAAGGGCGCGCCAGGCCCGTTCACGAAGAGCAGATTGGGGAATTCAGACGTCGCCACGCCTGCGCTGACGCGTGGGCCATCGGCCCAGTGCTCTTTGAGCGATTTGCCACCACGGCCAGTGAATTTGATGCGCGAGTAGCCGCCGTCAAAGGCATCGAAGCCGGTGGCAAGCACTATCAGGTCAACAGGGTGCACCTTGCCGTCGGCTGTCTTGATTCCCTCGGGCACGATCGAGCTGATGGGCGTCTTCTGCAGGTCAACAGCAAACACGTTGTCCTGGTTCAAGCGCTCGTAGTACAGGTCGTCGGTCAGTGGGCGCCGGGCGAACCAGTCGGACGATGTCAGCACAGCCGCCTTCTGCTCATCCTTGACGATTTCCTTGATCTTCCTGTGGATGAACTTGATGGCCTCCTTGTTGGCGGCCTCGTTGAGCAACAGGTCAGAGAAGCCTCCGAAGAGGAAGCGGAAGCCGCTGCCTGCTTCCCAGAGATCCTGGAACACAGTCTCGCGGTCCTCGGGCGAGACGGAGAAGGTGGTGCGGCCAGGCTCGGCAAAGCCAAAGCCAGTTCCGGATGTGAAGACTTGGTTCCAGATCTTGTCGTACCGTTCGTTGATCAGCTTCCGCTCCTCGGCAGACACCGGCCTGTACGCGGCGGGCAGCACGTACTGCGCATGCCGGACAAAGTGCGTGAGCGTCTGCGCCTTCTCAGCCAGCGAGCTGACCAGCTGCACGCCCGAAGCACCGCTGCCGAGGACCGCAATCCGCTTGTTCTCCCACTCAATGTCCGGCGTCCACGCCGCGCTGTGCGTGACCCGGCCCTTGAATGTATCCAGCCCAGGCAGGTCCGGTTCATACTTGGCATGTACCACGCCGAGGGCGGTGACCAGGTACCGCACGACAAAGACCTCGCCCGTGCTCACCTTGACCCTCCACCTCTTCTTGTCCTCGTCCCACGCGGCCTCCACCAGATCGGTGTTGAACTGAATCAGCGGGTACAGCTCGTGTTTCTTGGCCACCTGCTGGAAGTAGGCCAGCAGTTCGGGCTGGTGCAGGTAGTTGTGCGACCACTTGGCCTCCTGGAGCAACTCCTTGTCCCATGAGTAGCGATACACATAGCTTTCCACGTCGCTTCTGGCGCCGGGATAGCGATTCCAGAACCAGGTGCCGCCCACATCGGCCCCGGACTCGACACCCTTCACGTCCAGGCCGAGCTGCTTGAGCAAGTAGAGAGCATACAGTCCTGCAAAGCCAAACCCCACGACCAGGGCATCATGATGCTTTTCCTCTGCTGCTGTTGCTCCTGCTGTTGCTGCTGCTGCTCCTGCTCCTGCTGCGGTTTCAGCTACTACGACTGTTGCTGTTGTCCCTGTACCAGCCATTGTTGTTCTTTGATTCCTGACCATGTGTCCATGGCGATTGGAGCAGCGTCTTATAGTAGTCCATGTCGATCTTCAATCACGACGACCGCCCACAACCCAATCTCTGACCCTATCAGTTCTGCCCGCGCAAAGTCCTGTCCTGATTGACTCGCTGCTGGTGGCGTGATTTGCAGATAAATGATGATGTTGCATTTTAGATCTGAATGAGCCCACCGACTAGAGTTGATTTTCCTCCATTCTTCTCCACTTGCTGAGTTTCTCTCTCTCTCTCTCTCTCCACGTTTACCGTGTCGCTCGTGCTTGCACATTGTTACCGTAGTATGATGTAGTATGATGGTATTCCATATGACTTTCCACTCCTTGCTGGTTGCGGGAGGTGATCTACACGTGTACAGCTCAACCAAGGGTGCCGCCGATCACTTGGCCGACGGTGACATCGCCGATCTTGCTATCCAGCCTTGGTCTTGACCTGCTTGACCTGCTCACGCTTCTCGGGAATCACAGCCGCAAGTGTGGTCTTGAGGTCGGCGTCTGCTGCAGCGGCATAGCTGCCGCTCTAGGGGGGTGGGTGGTGCGAGCCTGGCGGAGGGCGTTCAGGGCAGGGAAATTTCCCGCCGAATCATGCGTACGGATGTAGTCTCAGTGCCATTGCTACTCCTACTTGACATAATACCGTGAGAGTTTTACAGGGATCTAGGCTAGTGGTGTTTATTCTGAAGAGCTTCCCTTAAAAGAATCATCCTCCAAGTCCTGTCGCTTGGAGACGCGTTTCTTCAGCCTTGGCGTAGGCATCTTCGTCTCGGTCGTCAAGCTGCTCTTCGGGAGTCTGTGTTCGCCGGCGCTTCTTTAAGCGCGAGTTTGGTTCCTGCCTCGTGGATTCCGCATTCCTCACAATAGCTTCAGCTTCTTCCAGATACTGATACATCTCGTCGCACGACACGGAAATGTCTCTGTCCAAGTTCTTGAAAGATCGGCACGTCTCTTCATCTGCAAAATCCTCCAGGTGCAGTCGTAAACCGAGGGTTTTGTCTCTGTTTGGTTTGCCGTCGTCATTGCGGAACACCTGCTGTACGTCAATCTTTTGCCAGTCAGCAAGTAGATTCACCCAGACTGACTTGATTTGTGACAGTGGATTCGACAATCCAAAATTGATCAGCCCCAGAGATCTGCTCCTTTGCCCGCCAGACGGAAAAGACGGCCCTTTTGCTCTTGCTGTACTCAATGTCCACTCCCACCACAACCCGAATCACTAGGTCGTTTCCTAAAATGTATTCCTCCGCAAGGTGCCTCAGAACTCTCCCATTCTGTGAATGCGCTACCTCGATGATCACGGTGGGTAATGGCGATCTGAGATGCTGGAAAGAACTGTCG
Organism: Chaetothyriales sp. CBS 135597; assembly: GCA_003709825.1. Lineage (NCBI taxonomy): Eukaryota > Fungi > Ascomycota > Eurotiomycetes > Chaetothyriales > Chaetothyriales sp. CBS 135597. The sequence continues at coordinate 681,779 of QQXN01000008.1, read as the reverse complement.
GGATCGTGGCTCCCGTAGTCTGGATCTCGAGCCCTTATTGTGGCAGACCCAACGTCTCGGACATCTTTTGCGAAATCTGCAGCGGGGCCCGACTCGCTGGATAAGAGACGCAGCTGTTCGCTAATGCGCCCGCTGAGGCTCCGCAAGAATAGCCCATGAACTTTTGTGGGCATGCGCAGGAAAAGGTGCTCGCTCGAGGGAAAATAATCCAGACTGTGCCTCGAGGTTATTGCCTTTTTCAGTGAGGACTAAAGGAAGTCTGACATACTGTATCTTGTCGTCTCGTTGCAGCCACTCTTGCACAACACTCCACTCCCTCCTGCCGACCTTGCGTAATATCTGGGCTGCGCTGCCGGACCTAAGATTTGCGATCTTCTGCCAGGTGGAGGGCCTGTCACGCGCCACCTTCTCGTCTGTTGGTGGGGGAGAGGGTGGATTGTGGAAGCTCGAGGGGGGAGCTACATCTTCTTCATCGTATGTTGGACCACTCATCACAAATGACTGCGAATCTAGGTGGTGTAGCTGTGCTGGAGAGGTTTGTTGACATCCTTGCCGGGATCGTGAGAAGCAAGCCTGCGGGATACTATGTATCCTCGGCTATTCTGGGTTCAGGCGCTGGCATCGCCCGGGTTCTTGTCCGGGTGGGTAGTGATGGCCAGCCTCATGGTTGCCCTCTGACATTTTGACCTCAGCAACAGTGTCACCAAGCATTAACACGTGACTAGCCCGCTCTCACGTGGTTGATCGATCTGATTTTGGGATCTCATATAGTCAACGACGGATGGTCATGACGAAGACCAGCCCGCGATGTCAGAACCTTACTTACCTCTGTTTGTCTGTAGCAGCTGTCTAGCTTACTGTTGAGCTTGGCCACAGCCTGTTCCCTTATACCCACTTCATCCTCCCGCCTCCCTCTCTGTTTGTTCTACACAAAGATCACAGCCTTAGGCAGGGCAGGACAGTTTCAAGGAGAGGAATGTAGCTGGAGGACCCGTGGTCGAAAGCTCCTGGATTGTGTCGCTGGGGGGCCGACATGTGTGAGCATTTACGTGGACCTCTGCTCCCAACAAGGGATTGGCGACATAGAGGGATTCCTCACACCTTTACATAGACTATTAGGCTTCAGTTATATCCCATCTGCTCCCACGAGAGCCGTATTGTCCAGTTTCAACGTTCTCTGCCTACAAATACCATGCACGTCGCGATTTAGCTGGCAATCCAGCCCGGCCTGAGGTATTCGGTGACAAGAGACGCGAGTGAGATACGTATGTTACAAAAAGTGACAATACGGTATTATATCCCCCAAAACCACCGCCATCGGCATCCTTGTGTACACACTCTTTTACTGGGCGCCTTTCATGTCCTTTCTGGTCCTCGCCGGACCATGCGCGCGATCTGTGCGCCCCAACATTGCTGCAGCTGCGCCCTCGGCCGCTAGAATCAGCATCATAATCACCACAAGGCAACAACCGCAGTTAGCCACAACGAGGCAGCAGCTCTCGACCACGCGTGTTCTTCGCGTGATCAAGCCCGAAGACCACTCCAAATGGCGCCGTGACAGTGTTGCCCGCCTGAACCGGCGGGGACAAGACCCGCTGGTAATCCCTCATGACCCCAAACCGAGCTCTCGCGGCGGCATCATCACCCCGGAGTGCTACGCACCGCGACCCGAATACCTGCCCATCCTCCTGGACCCGCTGCCAGCGCCCGTGGAAGAAGAAGATGAAAGTGGCAGCGGGGCCAAAAAGACACTTGACAGCACGCGGCCGCCGCCGCTGGACATGCCAGCCAAACAGGACGGACAGTCGCTGCTGTCATACTACTACGCCGTTGGCAAGGCCTACCTGGCCTTCTACAAGACCGGGCTGCGCAACGTCCGCAGCAACTGGCACGAGTACAGGGAGCTGCGGGCATGGATCCAGCCGTTCACAATTGTGGCGGCTGCGCGCTACGGCGGCCAGCAGTGGAAGACGAAGAAACCGGTGACTGACCCGGCCACGGGCGTGCAGACGGCGTCGAACCACATCCCCGTGCCGCACATCTCGCGCCGCGAATTCCAGCTCTACTACCGCACCATCAGCGACGTCTTCAAGCTGGTTCCCTTCACCTTTGTGCTGCTGATCTGCGGCGAATTCACCCCGCTGGCAATCCTGCTCTTCGGCAACTCAATCGTCCCACTGCCCTGCCGCATCCCCGCCCAGCAGCGCCAGGCCATGGACAACAGCGTCGACCGCTTCCGCCAGTGGAAGCGGCACATGCACAAGCTGACCTCACTCAACAGCAACGGCAGCAGCAGCAACGGCAGCAGCAGCAGCAGTGGGTCCAATCCCCCCCCAAAGCATGCCTTTGACTTCAACACGCCACGGCTGGAGCACCCCTGGCGGCGGGACATGCTATTCGCCTACCTAGTAGGCCAGTCACGCTTTGCACGGCCGCTGCTGCCACTAATGGGCAGCTTCTACTTCCACATGGTGCTGCACGGGCGGCTGATGCGGTACTGGGAGCGGATCTTCTGCGACACGATCCTGATCCGGCGCGAGGGCGGGTTTGCCGCGCTCTCGCCCACGGACGTGTTCGAGTACGCGCTCAACTACGGCTCGGTCTCGCTGCTGGTCATCATGGAGCACGAGATCCGCGTGCGCAAGAACTACGACTTTGTCAACGACGCCCTCAAGCGTCGCCTCGTGCCCATCCTGGAGCGTGAGGCCGACGCCATGTTTCATGACGACTTTACCCGCTTGATGCCCCATCTGCACTGGATGCGCGCCTACCGCAATACTGCCCTCTGGAGGGATACCCCCGATGTCCTGGCGGCTGTTGAGTTGCTCAAGACCGACTATCCCCCGCCGGTAGAACCTTACTGGGGACCGACACCACCACCACCACCACCGTCATCGTCATCGTCACCGCCACCAACCAACCAAGACGGCCAACAAAAAGGAGAGGCGGGGGAGAGAGCAAAGAGTTGAAAAAGTGACAGATGTCTGGTCAGATTGAATGGAAGAAATAAAAAAAAAAGACTTTCTTAATAATGGCACCACACACCCCCTTGGACCATCTTCCCTCCCCCCCCTCCCCCCTTTTTGTAGCCCTGAGTTAGTTTCTTCAGACTTGCCAGCATGGCTGATTGTGAAGGTGCAACTCAAAACACCTGTCCCACCACACCACCGCCCTCTTCTTCTTCCCTTTTTTCTTTTCTCTCCCTCCTCTCTCGGCTGTCATTCTCAGAAGAAACAAGAGTAAAATAATGAAGAAAATCTTACACTCTGGCAACCATAGATGATGCCCCCATCAAGTCAAACGCCATGTTGCCCCAAACCGACCAGCCATCCGCCGCCTCCGTAACGTCGTGAGTGAGCGTCGCCGTCGTCATCAAGGAAACCGGTCAATCGCGCCTTCCCAAGACTAACGCCGCCCTTTCCCCCGCCCATTTTGTGTCTGCCATGCTATACATGCTCTTGGCCTCTTGTACGTACAATGCAAAAAGGGATGATGGTTAGCAGTGAAATTACGTGCCCCGTGACACGACCCTCGTTGTCGTACACCCGCAGTAGAACCACAATCTCCCACCGCGGTGTATAATAAGTGAAGCCCCTCGAAACAAGAAAATCAACCCAGTCCGGCTTTCGATTTCTGCCGCTCGGTGCGGGCCAGTCCAGTAAAACACCTTTGGATTACTTAAGTGGCACTATGTCCGCTGAGGCAGACCAGCTTGCATAGCGCCGTTTGGAATGCCTGCCATGCCGTAGGGGTTGGCATGTGCATTGGTGAAGACATTCGACTCCTGGATCCCGCTCAGGAATTGCCCAATACCCTGGGCATGGCCGACGGGGCAGTCCTTGTGTCCCATCAGCAGGGTCCGCAGTGTTCTGATTTCCTCGTGTAGCTGTGCAACCTGTTGGTTCAGCGTCTCGTTTTCTGCCGAGTACATCTCGACCTTTGCCTGGAGATTGGCAAGCCATTGTTTCTTGCGTTGCCGACATTTCAGGGCAGCAACTCTAAAGGGCGTTAGCACTGAAATATCAAACGCTCAGAACATCAAAGCTCAGGACATCAGAGCTCAGGATCAAAGCTCAGAATCATACGTACCGGTTACGCTCTAGGAAGTTTCGTCGCTTCTCTTCGTCAGTCATCTTCTTGCCGCTGGCATTGGTGTCTTGCTGCTGCTGGTCATCGGCTTCACTATCGTCCTCATCCCCCGGTTCAAGCGCCGGATCGACATTGCCGCCTCCGGACCCGTTCTTGACTCGTTTGTTGCTTCCCTTGGGCGTGCCTTCGAACTTACGACGATTGTTAGGTGTGACATCAGCCTTGGCAGTCTTCTTGCTTCGGCCGCCCCGAGTATTGGGTCTTGACCCTTCGTCACCGCTGTCAGCAGCATCGCCGTTGGCACTCAAGTCGACCGCACCATTGGATGCCTGATCGCCAGCCCGATTCTGCAGCTGTCCGCCCGTCTGGTTGGGAACAGTGAACTGGTTGTTGGCCTGGGCACCCTTGGCAAGCATGAAGAGACCGTTGGCAGCGTCGGTTGCATCATGTTGCGCGTCCATGCTGGTGTTTGCTGCAGGGATGTCGGCTGCAGGGTTGGATGTGGTTGGAAACTGATTGGTCTTGTTACGGGCTGCTGCGTTTATGGCGGTGCGGTGAAAGTCAAGAGTACTGGGGGTGGCACCACCACTTTGCAGTGTGTTGAATAATGCCTGGGACGTCGGGCTGGGCGCTGGGAACATAGACCCACCGCCGCCAGGAGTGAGGCCAGTGCGTAACGAGGACTCGTTGGGCGTCGGGAATCCACGGCCGATACTGTCAAAGTAATCTCCTTGTTGGGGACCAGGTAGCATGGCAGGGCTCAGAGGCCCAGAGCGCAGAGAGCCTTGCCAGTTGTATGGTCCTGCGGTCGAAGCACCAGGGATTGCTGGCGATGTGAGGGCTGCGACACCGGGCAGCAGGTTCTTGCCGGGCGTCTCAGACGTGGGTGCGCCAAAGGACTGTTCAAAGGGATTAAACTCGTGTGAGATGGCAGCGGTGCCGCTGTGTAGGGCCGAGAAGTAGTCTGGTGTCTCTCCTGGGTTCGCAGGCTTGGGGGGAGGAGCGAGGGGCTCTGAAGTTGCCACCGGCTTTGGCTCTTGGGCCAACAAAGTCGACGGTGACTCTTGACAGATAGTTAGACAGGTGATGATATAGACAGTCTGGTGATCGTGACGATGACGTTGATGATGATCATGATGGCGATGATGAAAGTGACACTGAGGATGGACAATGATAGAAGCAAAAAAAATTTCGCACTTACCAGGTGAGGCGACCTTGTTCTGCGGCGGCGACGATACGAGTACTGACTCTAAGGAAGGAGCTGTTAGATCAATGTGCAGTGCAGTGCTGCAGGTGCTACAGAGCGATGCATCTATGTGAGAGAAAGGTGTGTGCAAGCATTTGTGGGGGGGGAGGTTGTCCCCAAGGACGCGCGACGGTGAGGTGTGGGCAGCTGGGGCGCAAAGGGGCACTTACCTTCTTGCTGTAGAGTGGACGTCTTTGCATCCATAGGAGATGAAGTCCTCGAAACAGGCGCAGCACCCAGATGAGGTACGGGTGCAGTTGAGGCGACTGCTACAGAGGCCATGAGTTATGACGTATTCTCAGATGGAGGAAAAATGAACAAGAGGCAGACTTTGCCTGGTAGAGAGAGGTGGCTGAGATATGACGGAAGGCTACGTCAGTGGGAGGGTGCGTGGTATTATAAGGGCGGCCGGGAACATAGCTGCAAAGAATTTCATCTCCTCTGGTTCTGAGTGGGTGCGCCCAGGCTCGAACAAATCGTCGATGGGCACAGGGCCATCGAATGGGCGGGGGCCAATCGAGAAGCCCAGGGAAGCCGCTAACAAGGCCCCCAAGGCTCGAAAAAGCCCCGAGGGGGTGGGGGTATCGACGTAATTAATTGCACGATCGGTCTTGCCGTTGCATCGCGTGTGTTGCTGCTTTTTGCTGCACTTGCCTTCCTTGCTTCTTTTGCGCTGCTCCGGCGCTGCTCCAGACACTGCACCCTCACTCTCGCCAGGCCAACGATTGTTGATTGTTGATTGTTGCATGCACAGCACAGAAAAGAACCAAAAGGATGCCACACTCACCTGCCTGCCTGCTGTTCAAACTATCAGTTGCTGCACGCCGTCCTCGTCCGTCCGCGAATGTTCGTTCTAGCCGAGATAGGCTCCTTCCTACTTGGCCTGGCTCCGATTAGCCGGGGGCGTCAGATGAATGAATGACGTGACAACACAACGACGTAAGACTTGACACCTCTGTTTCAAAGGAAGTGCGATGCAGTCTGCGTGCGTAGCTTTGCCATTCACATACATACAATTAAGCAATAAAATCTCCTGCAAGTGCTGGCTCTGAGATGGGAGAATTGTAGCTTCCTTCCCCCGGCCAGAGCGTTCTGATGACTGATCAAAGTGAGAAAAGTTGGGAAGAGAAAAGGGATGACGAAACTTCCAGGCCCGTTATGCTTAGCACTGAAAACAAAAATAGCTTGGCATATTGCCTTGAGCCAATCAGGACTCGCCTGTCGACCCACTCAACCGCCACAAGCTTGCTACGAGTCTTTGGCCTTTTGCTGAATTAATAATGACAATGCACCACAACGTGTAAGGTCAGTGAGGTGATCTGACTAGCTTTGAATACAGTCCAGAAGCCAGACCGTACGAGTCTATTATTCCGGATCGCCGCGCCAATGAGTCTACCACACTTCCCGGTAATGCTTCAAGCTGGTATACATCTTCAACCGTCTTTGCTCTTTGCGTTGGAGCCACCGCCTTGCACCATTCACTTGATTCGCTTGTGCAGCCCGTTCGCAGGACATGGCACTACTGCCTTATCTGTAGAAGTCGAACTTGTCCGCCTCCTGTGCTCCCTTGACCTGGCTGGAATATGCGTCCTCCAGATCAGACTGGATGATGTTGTATCTGTTCTTCCTGACAGCGCGAAGACCAGCCTCTTGCATGATGGCAGCGATGATCGCTCCAGACAGAGGGTCGTTGCGCACGATGAGAGAGTCCAGGTCGACTTCGGGCGACAAGGACATCTTGTTGGCGATCGTGGTAAAGATCAGACGCCGCTCACGGCGGTCTCGTAGCGAGGGGAACTCGATTTTTCGGTCGAGACGGCCTGGCCGCAGAAGGGCAGGGTCAAGCGTATCGGCACGATTGGTTGCCATGATGACCTTGACATTGCTTGTCTGGTCAAAGCCGTCCATTTGATTGAGCAGCTCCAGCAGGATACGTTGCACCTCCCGGTCAGCACCGGTCTGCGCATCGAACCGCTTTGTGGCGATTGCGTCGATCTCGTCAATGAAGATGATTGCTGGTGAGTTTTCACGCGCCATGCGGAACACGTCTCGCACCATTCGCGGCCCTTCACCTAGATACTTCTGCACAAACTCCGAGCCGACGACTCGGATGAAGCTGGCAGTGGTGCTGTTGGCTACCGCCTTGACCAGCATCGTCTTTCCTGTTCCGGGAGGGCCGTACAGCAAGACACCTCGCGGCGGGTCGATGCCGATTTGTTTGTACAGATCGAAGTGGGTTAGCGGCAGTTCCACAGCTTCTCTGATCTCCTGCTTTTGCATATCAAGACCACCCACATCTGCATATGTGACATCGGGCTTCTCATCCGCACCCAGCATGGCGATGGATGAATCTGCTTCGGGCGGGAGAATGTCGACGAGCGAGTTAGAGTGCCTGTGCAAGGCAACGGAGGACGATGGCTTCAGCTTCTCACGATCGAGCGTAGACAGGATCCGAACCACATAGTTCGAGCCGGTAGATGACTGAACGATGCCGGTACTTAAATCAGTCAGCCTTGTGGTCAAAGATGTACGGCAGCTGTCTTACTTTTGGTCGATGGCCTCCATAAACTGTCCAATGACGAGGGGGACGCTTTGTATCCGCTTGATTTCCTCTTGTGCTCTGACAAGTTCGCGCTTGAGTGATCTGCCTCCTCGTCAGTTGAGGGTGGTCGCTCAGACAAACCTGTTCTCAACTTACCGCTGCTCATCCTTGATGTATTCTTCCTGGAGTTTGATGTATCTGTCACACGTAAGATACTGAGTTCTTCATCTGGCTTGTGTTTGCACTGACTCTAGGTGCCGTTGTAACCGCTTCAGCGTTGAGTATTCATCTTCGCCGTTTGCACCCACGCCCTCGATTGAATCGATGTCTGGTATGGAGTCGGAAGGAGGCAGCTTCTTGTGAGGCGGCACCACATGGGCCGGGTTGTCGACAATAACATCACCCATTATGGTGGAGAGACGACGTAATCAGGAAGCAGAGGAGCACTTGATCGGACTGGACGCGTGAGACGGGGATCAAGAATCTTTGAGAGTGTTGTTAGCCACCAGGCGCAGACGGAGACGCAACAACATGACTGGGCTAAGACGTAAGTGGAATAGCGTATGAGGACCCATTTAAATCCGGCGCTAGGCCGGAATTGCTTTGATCTGCCACAATATGACAATATGGACAGTGGGCAAAAAGGGATCTCGAAATTCGAAGCTGTACGCTGCGTTGCCCAACACGTGGGACAATGAGAAATGGAGCGGTGACTCACGGTCTTTATTTGCTAATCTGGGGCGGCTGGCCAGTCTGGGCTCCCGTAGTAGCAGATTCCGTGAGCAAATTTCACTCCAACTACGACGCTACACCAGAAGCTGCGTGTGGGAAGGTTTCTGAAGAGTCTGCTCCATCTTACAGTGCATCGGAGTAGATCTCTGACAGGAGGATGCATCTCAATAGTCCAGGATTTTCCTGCGCAGAAGTCAGGGAACGGCCCTGGTCAGGACCAACGCGATCCCAGGGATTCTGTGACTCTAAAAGTGATAGCGCCATTTGTGAACCTCCCAATCCAATAGATCATACGGCTGAAGAGGGCCGACCCTCTCTCAGACAGCCGGAAAGATGGGTGTCAGACCCGAATAGGCGTGGAAGGGCCTAGATAATCTACATTTGTAGACCTCTCTGGGGTACAGCAAGGGTTTGTGATAAGACAGATTGGAAGATTGGAAGATCATCTTTCGGAGCGGTGTAAATTCAAGTCCCCATCGCCACATTGTTGAAGACACATCGAACATCCAGGAGGGCGAAAAAGTCTGCCACTATCACCTGATGACGACATCAATGCGTTCTAAGCGATCCCTCGTGTGCTGTCATTTCAATGTTGGCCAACGGCGAGTCTATACATGCATAGGGCTGGCACATCCATCCATCGAGCCAGACATTCGTTCTGTCGGAGGAGATGGTCTGTTCCACCCGCCCCCAAGCCTTGGAACCGTGGTAAAACACCACGATTGCACGTGGCCCTCACCAAGCGTCGCTCGTGTCACTCCTCATGCAAGGATTGTCGGATGGAGTTTGAGAGTGTCTGGGTCGTAGGCGATGTACCTGGCCAGCATTCTTCTGGATCCGCTGCTAAATACTCGTCGACATTCCCCTCCAGCTCCGGTCCATCCTGTCCATCCTGTCCATCCTGTCTATCTTGTCTATCCTCTCTGCTGCTCTTCTCTGCTAACCAGCTTCTGATTTCAAGGGGGACGATGGCCTCTCAATGTCTGTGGCATGCGGACGTGACGTGCGACATGATCTTCTTTCGTCTCGCTTGTCCTCACCATGGCGTTGACGTTAGCATCTTAGCATCATCTGACCCGAGTGTAGGGTCCTGAACAAGCATCCATTGAGCCAGCTCCGGGGCTCAGGTCTGGCTCGATCTGGGGAAGGACGCCGACATGTACCAACGGCAAGTGCGAAACAGTTCCATGGGGCCGCTTGGCACAGTCGTACCTGCAGAATGAAGCAAAAAAAGACCCGACAGAGCACACAATTCGAAGACGAGTCTTGGAAGGAGCGGCAAAGCTTGAGCCGAAAACGAGCAAGTCACAGATATCGAATCAGGCTACTGTGACACACTGAAGTTTAATTGAGTTTAGGGCGCTTGGACAGCAGATTGGCGTTGGGGGAAAAAGCGTTATGCGACGCGGAAAGAGCAGTCGAGCACGGCTCAAAGACGAGGAGGAAGCCTGGTTGTTCAGGCTGCGAGTCGTGCTTGCCTTGTCAAGGGAGGGCAGGAGGTGTCGTGTCAGCGGGAGGAGGCACGCCGGGCGTTGAAAAGGAAGGGAAGGTGTTTGCTCCTGCCAGGCTAAAACTCGCTTACGAAACGGTGGCAAAATCCGGAGCACGCAGGAAAAAAACTCCTCTTGCACTCTCCCGACCCCGCCCTTTTCTGCTCGTCACTCAACCGCTTGTCCACCGACGCCGCGTTTGCGTGTCTGATTTGGCCTGTCTAATCAAGGTAAGCATTCCCTAGGTTTTCTTTTCCTGCATCTGCCCTTGATTTGCTGCACTAACCCGATCGGTGTCAATCCAATCTGCGGCGTGAACAAAGGTCCGCCTGACCCTCAGCCGCCACCACAGCCTGGATCACGCACCTGGTACGCCCAAGGTTCGCTTCTTCGCATGCCCTAGCGGCAAGTTCTATCGAAGTCGTTTTCTTTTAACTCTGTTACACAGCCTCAGGGCACGCGTGTGGAGCCCGGGTGCCTTTGCTAACAGCATTGCTGGCAGATCGAGTCTCTGATCAATCATCGCAGCTTTGCGCTAGTCCCCTTTTGGCCCCAGCCATCTCTTCCACTGCCATCCTGTTCCGATTGCGTACACCTTGGACGCTCTGGAACCCACTAAACATTGCCAACCAGGTAAGTCAGCATCCTTCCCTTAGCTGTACCTTGTCATACCTCTTGGTGGATGCCATCGCCCCGTGTCGCGTCGCATCGGGTCGCCAGCTCCCCTGAGCGGCCGTCGACGCGTGCATGGTCCTCACCTGACCACTCCAGGCCATCTGCCGCGACTGCAGGTGTCAACATGCGCGTGCTCTACCAAGCCGCTGTTGCCTCTGCCTAAGCATGAGATGGATCGCGCTCGTTGTGGCCCTGTACTGATGACGCTTCGCCGCAGGGACAGATGGACCTCATCACTCACTCACGGCCATGAACCCGTGGCTCCAAGACCCGTCCGCCAACCCAAACAGTGATGCTGGCTTTGGCGCAAACCTCGATTCCTCCATGTCGTTCATCCAGCCCCAGTCCATCAACCTGGCGCACTTCCAGAACCAACCGTACCTCAACGGCGACGGTCGAACTGCCTCTTCTGCCGCTTTCCACAATGCCGTTTATCAGACAAACCAGGTCATCCCCTCCAAGAGACCCAGAGACGACAGTCTAGTTCCCTCGCCCAGGCAAGCTCCCGGTGTTCTACCGGGGTCGCGCTCTCAGACGCCTCAGGGCCACTTCCCTGGCTTCAACCAGGCGAATGGCGCAGGCCCAGTATCAAATGCGCCTGCCCCTTTTCAACATCTACACAACTCAAACAACGCTTCTCCTTCGCCCAGCGTCCCCCAAATGAACTTCAACCAGTCCCAACGAGTATCTACCACCTCCCCCAATCCCTTCTCCCCACGGCAAGGCCACCCTCACGCTTCTCCTGGCCCTTCCGACAGTGCCAGCCGTGTTGGAACACCCCACGACCATGCCCAAAACTTCATGTCTAACCCTTCCTTTGGCGCCGGCTTTAACCAACCGCAGTTCAACCCAGCAATGGCGAACGGTATGGGTCAAATTGGCATGACGCAACAGATGAACATACCACAGCCCGGAATGGGCATGTCCGTTGCACAGAGAAACTATCAACTTCAAATGCAGGCTCAAGCCCGCCACATGGCGCAAGCACAAGCTCAGGCCCAAGCCCAGGCCCATGCTCAGGCTCAGGCTCAGGCTCAGGCCCAGGCTCAAGCGCAGGCTCAAGTACAGGCTCAGGCACAGGCTCAAGCACAAGCTCAAGCTCAAGCTCAAGCACAGGCCCAAGCGCAGGCTCAGGCCCAGGCCCAGGCTCAGGCCCAGGCGCAATCCCGTGCTACAGCACACCTACCCAACCAAGGCATTCCCAATCCCATGATGAACCAGATGCCGCAAGCTCAGTTCAACCACCCCAAACCCAAAAACCCAGAAGAGTTCTTCAAGGGCTTGCAGGCTTTCATGGCAGCAAAGGGAAGGTCGGTTGAGCGCACTCCTGTGATCTGTGGCCGTCCGATCCCACTGATGCAGATATATGCGCTTGTCATGAGAAATGGCGGCTCACAGCGCATCAACAAGTTGAACCAGTGGGGCGGTATCGCCCAGCAGCTTGGATTTCCTCAGCCTCAACTACCTCAAGCTGCACAGGAGCTCCAGAGCTTCCACATGAGCAATCTTGCGCCCTACGAGGCGGCTTGGCAAATGACACAGCAGAAACAGCGTATGGCTCAAGCTGCTTTGCAAAACCACATGCAAAATCAGATGTCACCGTCGAGAGAAGTACACCAATCTCAAGATCATGTACAGCCAGGACATCAGCGAAACCCATCTGATCTAATGAATATCAAGATGGGTAACCAATCACAAAATGGCTTTCTGACTCAAGGTCCGCCTCAGATCCCCCAACACCGGGCATCATTGTCACGGCAGTTTGAAGCCGGACAACTTCCAGGCTCCTCGCCCCAAGTCAATGAGGCCGTCAAACTGGAGTCTGAGCTAGATCCAGATGCTCAGATAAAGAGACCGATTGAGGATCCCTTCAAGCCTGACGTCCTCCCGCCAAGTCGATTTCACGGCCCTATCAATGTGGATGAAATCAACATCCTAGGCCAACAGATCACGGAGTTGAAACCAACCGTCCCGACCATCAGGGAGCTGGGTGTCATCGACATACACGCCTTAACATTGGCCATCAAGTCGGGCATGCATGCCGAGACTCGGGTTGCACTTGACACCCTGATTACCCTATCGACGGAGTCTCAGCTTCAGCTCTCGCTGTCTGAATGTGACGACCTGATGGAGACTCTGGTTGACTGTGCGCAGGCACAGGTTGACTTCTTGGCCGAGCATGCGTCTGAAGTTTCTGATGAAATGTCATTGACCTCGTACGAGGATCTAGTCAGAGCATGTCGAATTGAAGCCGAAGCCCTTCAGGACGTTCCCGAATTTGGCACTCTCGACTACGACTTGGACCGAGCTGCCTGCCGGCTGATATGTGTAACCACGCTTATACGCAATTTCTCATTCTACGAAGCCAACTTTGGTGTGCTTGGACAAGCTGAGGTAGTGCGAATGCTCAGCAACGTGATCCGATATCTCGGCACAAAGGAGATGATCCTGCGGAACAATCGAAATGCGCTCGATTTCATGAAAGATGTAATTATATATCTCAGCAACCTGTCGACAACACTCAATCTGCCTGGGAAGCAAGAAGCTCTGTGCCTGCTTCATTTCCTCCTCGCTTTTGCGCCGAGTCCGCCGCCGACGAGTACCGGGTCAGAAAAGGTATCATTCACAATGTACTCTCCGAATGTCCACAAGTACATGCCGCCCGCGGTCGATACACTAGCAAAACTATTGGCTCGAGACGATCCCAATCGGTCGTTCTACAAGTCGATTTTCTCGGCCGATGCATCATCCACTCCAGCTTATGAGTTGCTAACCCGCACATTTGGTTTGGCGATTGCGGCTGTGCCTCAAACCAAAGCGCTCGTGGAAGCTCGTAAACCCTTTGTCCTGCAAGGGATGTTGGCGGCGGAAATCTTGGCATCGATGGTGCCCTCTTCCGACCATCCGCTGGCTCGGTCGTGGCTGGAAAGCGAGGACGGCTTTGCAATCTCACTCCTTCGCCTCGTGTTCACACTATCGGGAGACAAGTCTACTTCGACGCAAGCCCCAGCAGCCAGATATGCGGTCCAACATGCTCAACACCGAGGCATGCCAGAACCAGACGCCAATGCATACGGTGCGATCACCACTCGGGCACTGGCTGTGTTGAAGGCTCTGGTGCAGAAGGCGCGCGTTCTAGATGCAGATGGCAAAGCTCTGCTTCCTGCAGGGATCATGCCGAGGAAGGAAACAGTGCTCGGTGCCTTGATGCACAAAGACATTGATCCGACCATTCTCAGAAGCTTGTGTGTCTACCAGGAGTTTGATGATTGAGATGTCAAGATAGGACAGCGACTTTTGCGTGTGAATGACGATGATGAAGCCATGGCAGAGACAGTGTAAGGGAGAGTCGGGAGAAGAACAGAGCTTGCTTGGACAGGCATTGTACTGTGAGAGATAGTATAGGAAGACAAGCAAATTTGATGTATGGCATACTGAGTTTTTGTACAAAGCACAATACCGAAGATATCCTTGCATTCCAAATGCCACGCCATGCCTTGGATGGTACAAGTCTATGTAATTTGTGTCTTTTGAGATTGGATAGCGCAGAGAGAATGCAGCGGACAGAGGCAGAGGCTGGAGTTGTTGTGTCTGCCGTCGCCACCGACCGCTCTGCTTTGAGGTCAGTTATTTTGACTCTCTCTCTTTCTCTCTCCCTGTGATGAAATCTCGAAATCCCAATAGCGGTAGAGTTCAAAAGCCTGCTAACCGACACCACTCCTTGACCTCTGCGCCTCTCCATCCACGGATGATGAGTTGGTTGGTCAACCTATTGATCACCACGTTCTGCTTCTTCTGTCCCCTTGGGTCGACAAAGCTGGGCTCGAGCTTGAGAGCCTCAAGGATGTGTGTTCGGAGCGCCTCGAGGTCACCGGCGCATTTCCGCAGAGTGGTGATGTGCTTTGATCCGCCGGCTTTGGCGCTTTCGTACACGGGGATGTTGAGAGTGCGGGTTCGGTGGATGAAGTAGGGAAGGGGAGGGGCGGGAGCAGAAGGAGAAGGAGAAGAAGAAGAGGTGGTGGCGGCGGTGGTGGTGATTGAGGAGGGTGCGGTGATGGTTTGTGCGCGCTTTTCAGATTCTTGTCCTGCAGAGAGAGAGAGAGAGAGAGACCCAAGTAAGTTATGGAGAACAAGGATGAAAGAATTAATAGACAGACATAACATACGTTCTATCCGGTTGTCCACCTTCTGTTTCTTGTGCAGCTTGTCGATTCGCTTCGTCTGCGCGAATCTCTCGCGAGGCGTCCAGCTGGACACATATCGTGGGCTGACGCCGACGCCGACGCCGACACAGCGTGGCACAGACGCGACCGGTCCGAGGAAGGCTCGTGGCAGAGTCGCAGAGAACACTCTAACAGTGGCCATGGTGACCCTTGTTGGTGATAGATAAAATGCGGCAGTGGAATGGTTGGATATATACGGAGTAATTGGGAGACTTGGGAAGGAATTACCGCCGCAGTTGTCTAGTCTTGACTTGGTCACTAGTTTTGTTTAACTTTATGTCCATTCGTTGACATACAGTGGTTTCTTCCTACGAGTGACTTATCTTTCTTTCCCTATTCATATTGACTATATAGATTATTTCTGCATAACATTTTGTTTGTAGAAATCAAGAAAAGAAGCAGCTGGGGAGTGGGATAGTAATTGCAAGCAAATGATCTCTACAGCTTCGAGGGTCTCTCCCCCTCAGGCCAGGTGACAAACTGCCGGCAGCACTTGGTGATGACGAGTTGCTTGATTTATGATCTATTCTGACTGCATTATATATACTCCCCTTGATCAGGGAGATAGACAACAGAGATGGTGATAGATGATGCCTTTAATTTACAGTTGTTAACTTACCAGAACTTGTGTATTTTAAACCTCCTCAGCCCGCTATTCCATAGTTGGTTTAGTGACTCGGGTAACCTGCCTTTGCACACTTCCACACAACAATTATGCCCGAGTCGCTTTTTGAGGCGGCAGCCCACGTCTTGGTGGCCAATTGTCCTGAGGAGGAATTGTCGCGGAAGAATCCCTCTCCCCAACGGTCACGGCGAGTACTCCAAAAACAAGAATAGTAAGGAGGCCCAGCCAGCGCGAGGATCCCATCTAACCATAACCAGCCCTGCGCAGAGTCCGGTTTTTCTTCTTGGGCGAATCCGACGTGGGATCAGTCAGAACGCAGTCGCGGGCCAAATACGATCCCGATCTTTTCAAACTAGGCCCCTGGGTCAGCGTCGAATTTGCGCTTTGGCACGACGCGCACGACGCGAGCAACAAGAAAAAGTCTTTAGGAACTCTAGACGGGCGGGAGCGCCATGGCCTCCCACGAAGCAGTAGACGACCCTACTGGGGAATATGCCTTTCTCGACAAGATTGTGCGACACATGGACAGACATCTGATCTTCCCTCTGCTTGAACACCAACTCAACTCGGAAACGATTTCGCAAGAGCGATATGCAGATCTCAAACTGGCCATCTTCAATCTGCTAAAAAACACAAACATGATCGACTATGTCGGAGACCTGTACCGGGAAATCAACAAGACCGACAGCGTGCCGGCCGAGTATGCAAAGAAGCGAGAGGATGTGTTGAACAAGATTCAGGCGTACGAAGAAGAGACGGCCCATTTGACAAACCTTCTCAGCGACGAGAGCGTGACATCACAACTGCGCAGTGACAAGGTTGCCAATCTCAAGTTTCTGGAGGAGCAACATGGCGTCACGCAGCAGATGGTGGACAATCTCTACGCCTTTGGCCGATTCCGATACGAGTGTGGATCCTATCCTGAAGCTGCCGACCTGCTCTACCGATTCCGAGTGCTGTCAACCGACAATGACAAGGTGATGAAAGCCACATGGGGCAAGCTGGTGTGTGAAATCCTGGACGAGCAGTGGGAGAGTGCGCTTGAAGAGGTCGACAAGGTCAAAGAGCATATCGAGACGCGGTTGTTCAACAACCCCAGAGCCCAGCTGACTGCGCGCGAGTCCCTGGTCCACTATGCTCTGTTCCCCTTCTTCAACTTTGAGCCAGCTCGTGACAAGCTGATTGAGCTGTACTTCTCGCCCCCGTACATCTCATCGATCCAGACGGTGTGCCCTTGGATCCTGCGGTATCTGGCCGCCGCCGTCATCGCCAATCGATCTCGACAGAGCAATTCGCACAACTACCAGAAGCAATTGAAGGACTTGATCCGAGTGGTCAAACAAGAGATTCACGAGTACAAAGACCCTGTCACCGAATTCGTCGAAGCGCTGTATGTCGACTTCGATTTCGATCTTGCACAGAAGAAGCTGTCAGAGGCAGAGGCCGTGTTGAGGAACGACTTCTTCCTGGGCAGCTTGACAGACGCATTTGTCGAGTCGGCGCGCCATCTCATCTCCGAGTCGTACTGCAAGATCCATCAACGAATTGATATCAAGTGAGTGATCTACATCATCTAACCGGCTATATACTGTGCTAACCAAGCCTTTTTCTCTCAGGGAACTGTCAACACGACTTGGACTTTCGGAATCAGAAGGCGAGAAATGGATAGTCGACCTGATCAGAGACACGCGGGTGGACGCAAAGATCGACTACAAGGCCGGCACAGTGGTGATGAACCACCCTCCGCAGAGTGTATATCAGCAGGTGATTGAGAAGACCAAGGGGGCCTTTTTCCGAACACAGGTGCTCAGTGCTGCTGTGGCCAAGTGAAGCGGAGCTATTGTGGTCTGAACGCCGCATATATATATGGCATTGAGCAAACACAACAACAATATTGACATCGCCAAGAAGGAGAAGAAGAAGCATCAAAAAAGCGAGCAATGGCTGATGAAGACCAGATTCAGTTCAGAACCGGAGGTCTGTTGGTGGGGGAAAAGGTCGTTGTTGTGGAGACGGCGGGTGTTTGCCAAGAAGGGCCAGTGGCTGTGCTGACTCAGTTGGTTTGAAGTTTAACTAGAGCGCAGGCAGATGTCATACGCCGCCCAGCTAGAGAGGGCCCGTTGTTCCATTCATCTTCATTGCCATCCATCCAAACATCTGTCCCAGAGCCAGAACTTGGACTGTATTTTGGCATCTTTTAGTTCTTTTCTCCTTCCTCGTACATCTCTGCCCCGGATTGGCAACTGCCCGTTGACCGGGAACTGCAATCGATCACGATGAAGAACAGCCTCATCCTCGCAGCCGCGGCCCTGTTGGGCTCGGCCTCTGCCGGCGTCCACAAGATGAAACTCGAAAAGGTCCCCTTGGACAGACAGCTTGTATGTAGCCGCAGTGGCAGCACCGGCCCACCACAACCGTGACGCCGACGGGTGATGGACCTGGTGATTACTGACGCAGTGACTTAGGCTGCCGCCACGATCGACGAGCAGGTGCGCTCTCTCAAGCACAAGTACCTGGCCAGGTTCCAGCACGTCCTTGGTTCGTCGTCCGAGGACACCTTCAAGCACCAGGCCATCGACCTCAGCGGGCCTCACGAGGTTCCTATTGAGAACTTCCTGAATGCCCAGTACTTCAGCACTGTCAGTCTCGGCACTCCGGCACAGGAGTTTAAGGTAGGCAGCTGCACCCCGATGTCGGGCTGGGGCCATGGCTGACACTCATCAATAGGTCGTCCTGGACACGGGGTGAGTCCGCAGTCATCGCCGGGCCGATGATCTATGGTCCCTGTTCGTCCCCTCCCTCCCCCAAACGCTAACCCTCCTCCAAGTTCGAGCAACCTTTGGGTGCCAAGCAAGAGCTGCGGTTCGATTGCTTGCTATCTCCACCAGAAGTACGATTCAGATGCCTCGTCAACATACAAGAGGAATGGAAGCGAGTTCGGCATCAGATACGGATCCGGTGAAGTTGCTGGCTTCATCTCCGAGGACACCCTCCGCATTGGCGATCTTTCCATCAAGAACCAGCTCTTTGGTGAGGCCACAAGCGAGCCCGGCCTCGCCTTTGCATTCGGCAGATTCGACGGCATTCTCGGCTTGGTGAGCAGCAGCCTGTCCTTGGTGTCAATGACGGGAGTGACAGGACAATGCGGCTGACTTGCTTACAGGGCTATGATTCGATTGCGGTGAACCATATCCCTCCGCCTTTCTACAACATGGTCGACCAAGGCCTCCTCGATGAGCCTGTCTTTGCTTTCTACCTCGGCAGCACCGAGGATGGAACTGACTCGGTCGTAACCTTCGGTGGCATCGACGCGTCTGCCTACTCGGGCAAGCTGACCAAGATCCCACTCCGCCGCAAGGCTTACTGGGAGGTCAACCTTGATGCCATCACCTTTGGCAAGGAGACTGCAGATCTCGACAACACCGGTGCCGTCCTTGACACTGGCACTTCTCTGATTGCTCTGCCCTCCACCCTGGCCGAGCTGCTGAACAAGGAGATTGGCGCGAAGAAGGGCTTCAATGGCCAATATGTACGTGATGGGGCTGTACTTGGTCAGCTCACCGGCCTCTGCTAACACTTTCGCAGACTGTGGACTGCAGCAAGCGCGACTCGCTTCCAGATCTGACCTTTACCCTGTCGGGCTACGATTTCACTATTGGCTCCCATGACTATGTATGTCGCTGAGATGAGGAAGGGATTGAAGCCAGAGACGCCTGCTAACATGATGCCAGATCCTCGAAGTTCAAGGCTCGTGCCTCAGCGCTTTCGTAAGTTTTTGCCCTCTCTCAGACCGCCCAGGCCAAACAAAACTGACACGCAACAGATGGGAATGGACTTCCCTTCACCAGTGTATGTACTTGGCTCGGAATTGCAACTAGGCCAGCCTTCTGCTCCTCCCTCCTCCTCCTCTTTCCCTCTGGTTTGGCTCTAACTGTCGCAGTGGTCCCTTGGCTATTCTTGGTGATGCCTTCCTTCGTCGTTGGTACAGCGGTATGTGGAATTATGACGCCGTTGCTGACCCTCTGTTTGCTGACTACGATTAGTGTACGACCTCGGCACCGACTCCGTTGCTCTTGCTAAGGCCAAGTAATGGAGTCATCAAAGTGCGGTGGAACAAGCTGGTTCTCATCATTGCGTACCTGTTTTTCCAAAACGTTGGCGTCTTGAGTGAGGTTTCAATCAGCGCTGGATGCAATGCAGCCAGCATGAAAACGGGGGTCGACTGGGCGTGGGAAGATATACGAACATGCGTTGGCCACCGTGTACTTGTTTCAATGGCAATGGCGGGTATGTGAATAGTGTGTAACAGAGGAGCCAAACAACTGCCAAACAGCTGCCAAATAGCTGCTAAACAGCTGCTAAACAGCTTGCTGCGTCCTCAGGCTTGCACTGGCAGAGGGACTAAGTGACTGTGGTAGAATGAGTCCAATATTAAGTGGGTACAGGAAACGGCAGTAGCCACCGAGCAAGTCAGACCATAATTAGCAGTAGCGTGACCTCATTACCGCATGGAGTTTAGACAGCAGAAGAGGAGACAAGGATGTTCCCGTTCACCGTCGCGCGGTTGCGCCTGCTTGGTTGGACCTTGCTCTTGCCCTTGCTCTTGCCCTTGCTCCTGCTCTTGCCCTTGCCCTTGCCCTTGCCCTGACGCACCCACCTGACCTGACCTTTTGACTGAAATTCTTCATTCCACTCGCCCGACCATTTCACTTGTCTGCATTGGCTCTTTGTGCAAACGACCGTGGACAGACTGCACTGCAATCTTAAAATACGCCCTATTCTTAGTCCACGCCATCGCCACTGCCATCGCCACTGCCATTGCCGTCGCTGTCGCTATCACTATCACTGTCGCGCCTTCCTTCATCACCGCCCATCGTCATCCGATCGCGTGGCTCCCATTGGTCCCCCTCCTTGATCGCGCCTTCCACCAGCGAATTCCTCCGCGACAGCGCCCCAACTCGAGCACGACGGAAGAATCACCTCCAATGACGCGGTAGTCGTCGCAGTCGGCATGAGGCAGCGCTTACCCCGTTCTCTTGCCTATCCCATCACCGTCACCAAGTATGCCAAACAGGCCGGCGACCGGGTCAAGCGTGGCGACAGTCTCTTCCTGTATTCCTACGTCGGCAAGGTCAAGCAGGGCAATCGCTACGACGATGAGGAGATCGAGGTTGAGGAGAAGTTCGCCCAGGCCTTCCACTGCGACTTTGAGGGCCAGATAGAGGGCTACTTCATTTGGGAGGGCCAGACCATCGACCAGCCCGTCGACGTGTGCGACATCATCGAGGATTGCAAGCACGAGATCATCTTCAGCGGCATCTGCGCCAACTGCGGCCAAGAAGTCTCCAGCGAGGACCAGATCGGCCGCGCCCCGATCAACATCACCCATGACGCCTCGTCGCTCACCATCAGCAAGGATGAGGCCAGCCGAGTGGACGAGGACAACAAGAAGAGACTGCTAGCCGCACGCAAGCTGTCACTCGTGGTTGATCTTGATCAGACCATCATCCACGCGGCTGTAGATCCAACCATCGGCGACTGGATGAGAGATCCGGACAATCCCAACTACAGCGCGGTCAAGGACGTGGAGGCCTTCCAGCTGATGGACGACGGACCAGGCATGCGCGGCTGCTGCTACTACATCAAGCAGCGCCCCGGTCTGCAGGAATTCCTGACTGAAGTCTCGGAGCTGTACGAGCTGCATATCTACACCATGGGCACGCGCCAGTATGCCAAGAAGGTGGCCGAGATCATCGACAAGAAGGGCGAGTTCTTCAAAGACCGCATTCTCAGCCGTGACGAGAGCGGCAGCATGACGGCCAAGAGCCTGTCCCGCCTGTTTCCCATCGACACCAAGATGGTTGTCATCATCGACGACCGCGCCGATGTCTGGGACTATAGCCCCAACCTGGTCCGCGTCAAGCCCTTTGACTTCTTCCAGGGAATTGGAGATATCAACTCCTCTTTTCTCCCCAAGCAGGAGGAGATCCTGGAAACACCCCGCCCCGACACAACCACCCCCGAGCCCCAGCCCCATCAACCTCTCGGACTCGACCCTGCCCCCGTCTCCCAGACGAATGGCGAGCACAGGCCCAATGGCGAGTCTAAAAAGGACGATTCGCCGGATAAGGACGATGCCGATGCTTCGGCCATGGAGAAGCTTATGGCAATGAGTGCTCCTGATACGCCCGAGGCTCGTGAGCTACAGTTCAAGGGTCAGGAGAAGCTGATCAGCTCTCAGATTGAAGAAAAGCCGCTGGAGAAGAGACAGCGAGAACAGGACGAGAAGGATGAAGCCGAGGCCGCTGCTGGCACTTCTTCCCCCGTCAACGGGGAGCCAGTTGCCACACAGTCAACAGACTCGGACAGCGACTCGTCCGATTCATCAGAGTCCAGCAGGCCGAAGCATAGACACGCCATCCTTAAGAATGACGACGACGAGTTGATTTATCTTGAAGAGAATCTTCGCAAGGTTCACGCGGCTTTCTACAAGGAGTATGACCGAAAACGTCTTTCCTCCAAGGGCGGACGCGTTGCCAAACTGTCGGGCGGCCAAAAAGCGCCTCTGCCAGATGCCAACGAGGAGTCCTGGCCGGACCTGCGCCTGGTGCCGGAAATCAAGCGGATCATGCCAGCAATGAAGCAGCGCGTCTTGGCCGGAGTTGTCATGGTCTACAGCGGTGTCCTTCCCCTGGGCCATGACGTCTTCCGCCATGACATGTCAAGATGGGCTACTTCTTTTGGTGCTACAATAGCAGAAAGAGTGACGGCAGGCGTGACGCATGTGATTGCAATGCGCCCGGGCACGGCTAAGGTCAACAAGGCGCGCAAGATGGCTCATGTCAAGATCGTGACCACCGCATGGTTGTATGACTCGATGCAGCAGTGGCGCAAGCTGGACGAGTCCAAATACTACCTCGAAGGCCTCGGCAAGCGGAAGCACTCGATCAATGACAACGGAGATGCGGCCGGCGCGGCAGATTTCATCACACCAGACTTCCTGCTCAGCGACTCGGACGATGACGCCTCGGGTTTCGACACCGATGATGGCCGCCCAAACAAGCGGCCGAGGCTGGATGTGAACCTGCGCAATGACGAGGAGCTGGAGCCCGACCTTGATGACTACAGTCCAACATCGATCGCAGACATTGACTGGGCTTCAGCCGACGCCGAAGTGGCCGAGTTTCTTGGATCTGATGCCGAGAGCGGCAGTGACACCGAATCTGTCGCAAGTGCACTGAGCTACCGCGAGAAACGGACGAAGAGGCGGGACGAAGAGAATGATAGTGCTGCTGCTACGAGTGAGCGAGACGAGGAAGGAGACAGAAGTACAGCAAGCACACATGGCTCAAAGCACCACCACCACCAGCAGCAGCCACCACGAAGCAGTTATTTGAGCGTAGTCTCCAGTCTCGGCAATGGCAGTGCAGGCTTGTCGTCGTCGCCGTCGTCATCAGAGGAGGCCACCGACAGGGACAAGACGTTGACCAGCAGCCGAGAGCAGCAACTACGACAGCAAGCAGGAGCAGAAGACATGGTGGATTCTGACGATGAACTTCTTCAGGAGTTTGCAGCGGGCTTGGATTGATTTTGACGGATTTCAAATGCATTCCAAGGCAGTCCAAAACCGGACAAGCAAGGGGGGGGGGGGGGGGGGGGGGGGGGCGGACACAGACACAGACACAGACCGATAAACAGACATTATCAATCATGGAAAACTGACTGACTCTCCCTCGTTTTTATCTTTCTGTTGTTCGTTCCTCTTCGTTCCCACACACACACAGGACAGAAACAAGAGACCCAACGTTATCATCATACTTACTACTCATAGAGTAACTAATACACACACACTCTCTCTCACTCTCACAACAGCAGCAGGAGGCGTCCCTAACCCCTTTTCTCTCTTTCTCTCTCCCTCTCCCTCTCCCTTTCTCTCTCCCTCTCCCTCTCCCGATCACGGTCCTTCCTCATCTGGCGCCGGACATTGACCGGCTTGTACAGCTCGTTGAAGTTCATGACGACGCCGAGGAAGCGCAGGTCGACGTCTGGCTGGTGCGCGAGGTCGTAGAGCATCACGTTGAGGCGGGAGCGGAACTCGGCCGAGAGGGTGAGGAGGCGGCTGCGCAGGGATTCGAGGAGGGCGTGGTCGTCGGGGATGTTCATATTCATGTTGTTGTTGCTGTTGTTGTTATTGGGGAAAATCGTCGTCGGGGGTGTGGGGGAATCGGCAGAGGAGTGGGGGCCGCCATGTTTGCTGCTGCTGCTGCTGCTGCCAACACCAAGCGGAGTGCTGGCGCGCGAGTTGTTGTTGTTGTTGTTGTTGTTGTTGTTGTGGCGATGGTGGTGCTGGTTGTCCTGCTCGGTGATGCCCCAGCGGCCCTGAGCGGTGCGCTGCTCGACCTTGGCGGAGAGTTGCTGGCGCTTGGTGAATTCGGCCACGCTGAAGGAGTAGAGCCCATCGACGGCATCGCGGTAGCTGAGCATGCATTTGAGGATGTAGTGCAGTTGGGCGAGGAAGCTGTCCTCACGCGGGGCGGTGGTGGATGACGAAGCTGTCGTTGTTGTATGGCGCTGCTGGCCGCCGAGGAGGCCCTTGTGCGTGATGCTGTTGATGTATTTGGTGTGCGCTTCGATAAGGTCGTCCAACGTCGCATTGGGCTTGTTCATGGCCTCCTGCAGCTCTTTCCAGCTGGCTTCGATGACCTCGAACAGGATGTAGTACTGCAGCTGGTTGACAAAGTGCACCATCTCGGCAACGACGCAGCGGGCGCGCTTCCAGTCGCGGCCGAGCGTGTCGTCGACTGCGGCCAGCACCCCGCGGCTGCCTGTCATGCATCGGCGCCAGGTTGTGTTGAGGGAAAACTCGACGCGCTTGATGCGCCAGAGCAGGTTGAAGACCTTGAGGTAGTGCGTGCCGGCCCAGGCGGTGATGACGACGTCGCATGGTGGCGTGATTTTGTACTCGAGCGTGAAAGAGTCCCAGCCCATGTCGCCGGATGACAGCTCGAGCATGCGGGCATCTAGCCTTCGCAGCACCTCCGGGTCATCGAACTGGGCATTGGAGTGGCGGATGGCGTGTTCGAGCTGCGAGGTCAGGGTGTGTCGGTACTGTGAATTGGCCGGTCGATCGAGGTTTGGAGCCAGCGACTCCATCAACAGGTCTATGAAGTCGCCCTGTGAAAGCAGCATGTACTTCTTGATGGCGGCCAGGTGAGTGAAAAGGCCAAACTTGGTGGACATGAGATACATTAATCGTGACATCGTGGTCGCGTACGCTTCGTCAATCGTCGACGACAGAGTCGCTGTGTTGGCGTAGTCGAGGGACTTGGAATTTGATTTCGAGTACTTCACCACCCAGTCTGAATCGGCGCAGTTGTGTCGGATGAAGTTGAGCGACTTGCCTATGAGGAAGACCTTCTTAGCAAAGTCGGGCGAGATAATCGACGGCACCATGTCCGTGTCCAGCTTGTATTTGTCCTCCCAGATGGATGTCGCCACTCTCCGAGGATCCACGTCCGGCCGCGTGCTTGGGTCGGGCTCGGTGACGAAGAACTCATGAAAGGGATCGATCAGCTCGCCGTCGTAGATCCAGTGCCTCAGCATCTCGTAGAATGGCCGGGCCACCTGGCCTAGCAGCCGCTCCGCAAAGCTGCCGACAAAGGGATCGCCGTGGGACGAGGACAGATCATGTACAAGAGAAATGACCTGACCTCCGCGCCGCTTCTTTGACCCTTCAACAAACAGGCTCATCAGCCTCAGGGCCATTGTGGCATCTCTCGTCCACACGACACATCGCTTCAGCGTCAGACCGGTCATTCGCACCTTTTTGGCGTCTTCACCCTTGTCCAGGCTAGCCAAGGCTCGTCTGATCTCAGATTCGAGGCTGGCTACGAGGCTGAGATAGGAGCGCAGTTCCTGGCTAATGGCTGCACGCAGGCTCTGGCTCACGAGGCTGCCTCCCTGGACAGCCGTGAAGTCTGCCAGTTCCTTGTACAGCAAGCATGGCTCTGACAGGGTGTAGAGAAGCGACAGAATCGGCACAGGCAAAGTCGGCGGTAGTTTGATCGAGTTTGGCGGTCGGAATTGGAGGTGGGAAGAGGATAGTCCTTGCAGATTGAAGGGCAAATCCCGAAGCAGCTCGTTCTCAGACGCACCGAGCACTGCCTTTGGTGCCGGAGGAGTGGCAGGCTTGGCCTCAGCTTTAGCAACGGCTTCTTCCTGGTTGTGTTTGCCGCCAACTCCATTTTGCTGCCGAGCCAGCCTAGAGGTGCGTTTCACAGCAGCGGCTTCTTGTTCTTCTTCTTCTTCTGAGGCACTGTCTTCGGTCGAAGCAGCAGGTGGTTTGTCCTCTGTTGCCCGATGGTCTCTGCGCGGGCTCGAAAAGCCCTTGACTTCGGAAAGCGTTGGTCGGACAGGGGCGCTCTCTCGTATCGGATCATCGGCAAGTTTGTACAGCAAGTACAGGATAGCCCATTTTTGGCTCAAGACCGGAATGGCTAATAGTCTTGAGTACAGATTGGTAAATCGGGCAGCCTTCTCAGGCGAGGCATTCTCTCGCAGCAGTTTGCGCTTGATCAAGTCCTGGGCCTGGTTGACGTCGGACGGCAGTTGGCTGTCGGCGTTGAAGACAGTTTGCTTGGCTCTGCGGATGGCCTGTTCGACTCGGAACTCGTCGTCTGTATCTTCCTCGCCGGGCACTGGCGGCGGCACAAGTCCCTCGAAAAGGGTTTGCAGGGTGTTGTCAACACGGCTCAGGCGATGGTCGCCCATGGTGAGGCCAAGAATGAAGTTCGCCGTCGCTTGCGTAGGACATAGCGCTGCTGGAAGAGTCACGGCCAGCAACAGACTCTATTCGCTTCTGTGCTGCCTTCCTGAAGCCATTGGCGACCGAAGGGCGAAAAGGCGGTGGCGGAGACACGTCCAGACGCGTCGATGGCGGGGCGGAATAGGCTTGGCACTTGCTTCGGTGGACGGCAGTGCCACAGTGCGCGTAGCTACGGGGGACAGTAGGAGCTCAAAGCGACGATCCTCCCACTATCACGTGCAGATTGCGGATTCCGATGCGGGGATGTGGCCCCCTTCAGATTTCTTCCTGTATATTGGCTGTTTGTTGACAAGAGGCGGCACGGCTGGAAGGCAGCTGCTGCATGGCGATAATGACACGGAGGCCGTCGCCGAGCACGCCTCCCTGGGCCAGCATAGCCTCGCTGGGCGTGTCCATTGAACGGTAAGCATTCACTTCTAGCGTTCAATAAACAACGTGGGAATCTCAGAGCGACCGCCAAAAGAAGTCGCGGCGACCATTGCCCCACCTGCCGCTGGAGTTCATGCTCAACAACCTCCAGTTTTTTTCGAGACACCCAACCTTGCTACCTTTCTGTCTTGGATTTCTTCTAGAATTCTGCTTCACTGCTGCCTGACGGCTGACTAGGACCTGCTCTCCGCTTTTCCTCTGCTCCTCCATCCCCAAGACATCGCCCTCCCATCTCAACCCCCACCACCTGGTTCTCTCCCGAAAGTTGTAAACATGGTCAAGGTCGACAACCGCGCTTGTCTCATCGTCATCGACGGATGGTTCGTACCCCTCTCTTCCCAGTCTCTGACCTCCTGCTGACCTCCACAGGGGCATTCCGTCAGCGACCTCCCGCCCAGATGGCGATGCCATTGCCGCCGCAGACACTCCCTTTATGGACGACTTCAAGCGCGACGGCTCCAAGACTGCCCAGGGTTACACCGAGCTTGAGGCCTCGTCTCTTGCTGTCGGTCTCCCAGAAGGCCTCATGGGCAATTCCGAAGTCGGGCACCTGAACATCGGGGCGGGTCGTGTTGTGTGGCAGGATGTCGTCCGCATTGACCTGACGGTCAAGAACGGCGAGATGGGCGCCAATGAGGAGGTGCAGAAGACACTCCAGCGCGCTGTCGATGGCAATGGGCGCCTGCACCTGTTGGGTCTCGTCAGCGACGGCGGTGTCCACAGCAAGAACACACACCTGTATGCCCTGCTCGAGGCGGCCAAGGCCAAGGGCGTCCCGCACGTCTTCGTCCACTTCTTCGGCGATGGCCGTGACACCGACCCCAAGTCGACGGTCAAGTACCTTCAGGAGCTTATCGACAAGACCAAGGAAATCGGTGTCGGCCAAGTTGCCACCGTTGTCGGCCGATACTACGCCATGGACCGTGATAAGCGCTGGGAGCGTGTCACCATCGCCCTCAATGGACTTGTCCTTGGCGAGGGCGAGGCCACTGAGGACCCTGTTGCCACAGTCAAGCAGCGCTACGAGAAGGGCGAGACAGACGAGTTCCTGAAGCCAATCATCATCGGTGGCAGCGAGACTCGAATCAAGGACGGCGACACCCTCTTCTTTTTCAATTACCGCTCCGATCGCGTGCGAGAAATCACCCAGCTGCTGGGTGACCAGGACCGCAGCCCGGTGCCAGACTTCCCATACCCCAAGGACATCCAGATCACCACCATGACCCAGTACAAGACCGACTTCAACTTCCCAGTCGCCTTCCCTCCCCAGCACATGGGCAACGTCCTGGCCGAGTGGCTGTCCAAGCAGGGCGCCAAGCAGAGCCACGTTGCTGAGACGGAAAAGTATGCCCACGTCACTTTCTTCTTCAACGGCGGGGTTGAAAAGCAATTTGAGGGTGAGGAGCGTGAGCTCATTCCCAGCCCAAAGGTCGCCACATACGACCTGCAGCCGCCCATGTCGGCTCAGGCCGTTGCCGACAGACTTGTGGAGCGCATCGCCGATGGCAAGTACGAGTTTGTCATGAATAACTTTGCCCCACCCGACATGGTCGGCCACACCGGAGTTCTCAAGGCTGCGATCCAGGGAGTTGGTGCCACTGACGCCGCCATTGGCACGGTGTTCGAAGCGTGCAAGAAACACGGCTATGTGCTCTTTGTCACTGCCGACCACGGCAACGCCGAAGAAATGATTGACGAAAAGGGAGACCCCAAGACCAGCCACACAACCAACAAAGTGCCCTTCGTCATGGCCAATGCACCCGCGAACTTTAGCCTCAAGAAGGAGGGTGGTGTCCTGGGAGATGTTGCCCCAACTATCCTCGATGTTATGGGCCTCGAAATCCCCAAGGAAATGAGCGGGCATAGCTTGCTCGTCAGGAATTAAGTTTAGGAACCACCGCCATGACTGATGCTGCTCTGATTCCGCACGGGCTGTTCTGTCTGCACCTCTGACAGCCTGTAGCTTCCTTCTTTCGTGTTACCTCCTCAACCAAGACAATTATGATGACTGTCCATGATGAATGGAGAAATAAAATACTCTTTAGCTGATGATCAACAAGAGTCCGAGCCATACAGCTCGACGGTCAAGGCGATAAAGGCTTCATGCTTCGCAAGAAAAGACCCCAATAGACAGTCTGATTCAAGTATGCTCCTGCTGTAAGCCGTATTGTTCTTCCATCACTCACCTCAGCTAGGCTATTGCCTGGTCCTCATCGAAACTGGGTTCTTCTGGACATAGGTTAGTACCTTGGTCGAGGTGCCACCTTGTCAAGATAATCCCCCGAGTGGTATGACTTTGTCATGATCCGAGATCTGTGAACTAGTTGGTTAGTTCCTGAGGTAGCGTAGCCTCCTACCATCTGGACTCTCAGCTATCTCGGACAGCAATTCCACCAGTAGCAGAGGTCTCGCTTTTTGTTCACTTGTGCCATGATAACTTCAAAGGGTCAGGGGTCAAGTGTGTGTGAGTGTTTCTGTAAGCTAGTAACTTACGTGCTTCCAAACTAGGCCATCTCCTCTCCTTTTGACTATTTGTGCTCTCAGTTGCCTCTTTGCCAAGGATTAATTTGACTGTGTGGAGTTACCATGAATCATGACAACTGACTCCTTGCTCTAGTCTAAATCATTTGAAACAAGGAAGTTGCTCCCAATGTTCCTTCCCTTCTGTGGTTTCTCACCACATTATACATCTACCTCCTTCAAATTTCTCATTCAGCCACTCATTCTGTGACTCCTCACTCTCATCTTGCACTTATCCTGGTCTCACCTTTCAACAATATAACATTAGTCGATTTATAGCTATCTTCATTCTCTCTGACCAGAGTAGAATCTGCTCCTGGACCTTTCTCGGCTGGACCCTTTGGCCCCCTTGGACTGCTGGTGAGAAGATGGAAAGATTCAGAATCTGATATCCAACTTGTTGGGCAATAATAATAAGGCTTTCTCAGGCTGTCAAGAACAACTTTGCCCCTTTACAATGCCCTGGACTGAAGCCAAGTGACAGGCCCCAAGACAGCAGTAGCTGACATCAAGACTCAGTTCATTAATAGTGCCTGAGTGTCTGAGTGTCTCAGCCTTGTTTTCTACCTCAATCTTAGCTAATATATCAACCCAGGGACTCAAAAAATATGGCCAGACCAGACCAGACAACTCCAGACTTTGACATGACACGGATATCTTGTCACTTCTTCAAGAACCACGCCCTTCCAATGACACGATTGTCAACTTTCCTCGAGCATCAAAGCAGTTTGCTTTCATGAACCCACGCATCTGACATGATCGAGGGCCCCCCGTGTTGAGGGTGTTATTATAATAAAAGCTAGTCGTCGCCACAGACGCCCTCCCTTGTGCTAGAGGCACATTTTGCCTCTGGAGATATCACAATTTATTTATATCTAATTATCATAATCAGACCTCCTGCGCCAACCAGCCGGTACCTTTACTCCAGGAGGCGGGGTTCATCGCCTATGGCTCCCGAGGTCAGCTTCTGACAAGGAGATGGAGATTCATGGACTGACCTGACTTGGGTCATCTCCATCCTGAGCAGGCTGTTGCTACTGATGACGAGAAGTGTGGAGGTGAAAGCGGCCGATACCCCACCTGCCGATCCGGATAATATCAAAGATCAAAGACGGCGGTTTCCCAGCTTAGGAGAAAACCACGGTTTGCATACTTGTTACAGCTCAGGAATTTGATGCTATGCAGAGCATGCTTAAGATATATCAGACCATGGCCGGTATGTGCTGTCTACCCAAGGGGTTCAGATGTGCCTTGGCCAGTACAGGACACTGGGTAGGCTGTTGGGGCAAGAGTTTGTTGGTGATGATGGTTCTTAATCTCATCTTCATTTCCATTATTAGCCAGGACGGCCCATGGAGCCCATGGAGCCCATAGAGCCCATAGAGCCTAGAGAGCACAGAGCTTACAGAGCTCACAGAGTCTACTCACCAAATTCATTACCCCCCGCCGAGATCGACTCTACGCGCCGATAGGGTCTACAGTCATGCTCAATCCCCGAAGGCTGGTCTGTTTTTGGCCTGTCCAGCCGGTCCGAGTTGCAAGGCGGGCATGCAGATTGGATTGACTGTTGACTGGCATGTAGATTGGATTGGCTGTTGGTTGGCATGTAGACTGGATTGGCTGTTGGGTGGCATCCTTGTTTCGCTCTTTCCTTCCAGAAGGCTTCTAGAAAGGGCCAAACGCGGCTGGATCGGCGCCACCAACGCTTCTTTTAGCCGACAGCTACCCCGCCCCAAGGGCCTGTACCTTCCCTTGATGCTCGCTCCTGTTTGCTCAACTTGCGCATCAAACCAGCTTCTCTTACCTTTCCAGCTCTCTTGTTGGTGGACAGAGGGCTGACCCATAATTGCCAGAAAGTCTCTCGCAAACTGTATCTGTAGCTCTCGCACACATTCTGCACCGTGCGTCTGGTTGCGGGGATCTCTGAGGCAGTAGCTCTCAGAGGGAAGGCACTGCCAGCGATTGGCACCGGACCAAAGCTGTTGTTTTTATCAGTTCGACCAAGTTACCTCAGTTGAGACCGCCTTCTCTTCTCTCATCTGCC
Organism: Chaetothyriales sp. CBS 135597; assembly: GCA_003709825.1. Lineage (NCBI taxonomy): Eukaryota > Fungi > Ascomycota > Eurotiomycetes > Chaetothyriales > Chaetothyriales sp. CBS 135597. The sequence goes on along the minus strand of QQXN01000008.1, from coordinate 650,339 downwards.
CTGTCTGCCTGTTGTCTGCCCACTTAATCAAAAGGATCGCCAGAAGGTAAAGCAGAGATTGATCTCTAGGCTCTCTCTATCGCACGCAACTTTGCCCCACTGTGGCAGCTTCCAGCACTCGATTGGAAGAATCGGCGGCCTCCCCACAGCCGAAGAAGACAGACCAACTGCAAGTCAGAGCTCATTCCAGGCACCCGCACCCCCACATTCATTGTCCTCTCGACCCTCCATGTCTCTCTCGTCCTCACATCAATCCGAGATCGACACGCTCACCAAGGAACTGGCCCAAGCAAAACCCGACGACGTCATCCAGTGGTGTGCCAACTACTTCAATCGCAGGCTCGAGCAGGAACGCTCCTCGCACCTCGGCTCGCCCAGGTCTCCAAGCTCGCCGGAAACACCGACTGCAACGTCAGCTGCCCCAGCTGCCACAGCTGCCACACCGACGGCAACCTCGTCTGCAAGCGCGACCAACGGCACCATGACTGATACCGCGGGCTCCCCCAACAGCTCTCGCAGCCCCTTTGGTGCTGGCAAGAACGTCAACAGTATAGAAGAAGAGGATGAAGAGCGCGATACTTTTGGCTCGCCAGCAGAGATCAAGCCCAAGGACAGCGGCTCTTCGCCCTTTGGCACCTTTGGCGTTGCTGCTGCTGCCGCCACCACGGGCGGTGCGGCTGGCCTGTTTGGCGGCTGGCTCGGCTCGTCGGTTGCAACCGAGGACGTGTCGTCTCAGCCATTGCCTTCCAACTATGGCGGCAACCGGCGCACCTCTGTCTCTGCTGAGTCGATGCAGCCTGATGCCGACTCGGCCAACTGGAAGCCGCCAAAGCACCATAAGACGCCCGACCAGCTTGAGAGACTGAAGACTGCTGTTGCTGGCAACTTCCTCTTCTCGCAGCTGGACGAAGATTCCTTTGCTACTGTCCTGGGTGCACTGTCGGAGAAAGCCATTCCGGCGCCTAACATCAAGGTGATTTCACAGGGTGATGAGGGTGACTACTTCTATGTCATCGAGGATGGCCAGTTCGACGTCTACATCAACCCCTCGGGCTCTCTTCAGCCCGGTCCAGACGGCCAAGGCAACAAGGTCGCCTCCATCGGCCCCGGTGGCAGCTTTGGCGAGCTTGCCTTGATGTACAACGCTCCGCGTGCCGCGACTGTGGTCAGTGCGTCAAAGCGTAGCACTCTCTGGGCACTCGATCGCATCACCTTCCGACGGATTCTCATGACCAATGCGTCGGAGAAACGCAAGATGTACGAGGGCTTCTTGGAGGAGGTGCCTCTGCTGTCCTCGCTCAAGCCGTACGAGAGATCCAAGATCGCCGACGCCCTTGAGTCTGTCAAGGTGGCTGCGGGCGAAAAGATCATTGTCGAGGGCGAGCCTGGCGATGCCTTCTATCTGTTGGAGACGGGAGAAGCAGCTGCGTACAAGAGCGGGGTTGCCGAGCCAGTCAAGGAGTACAAACGAGGCGACTTCTTCGGTGAGCTGGCCCTCTTGGATGACAAGCCGCGTGCAGCCAGCGTGGTTGCCAAGACCGAGGTCAAGGTGGCCAAGCTGGGAAGAGATGGCTTCAAGAGACTTCTGGGCCCGGTGGAAAGCATTATGAGACGAGCAGACTACGCGACTACTGGAGAAAAGACTGCGACATGAGAACAGGCCCGGCCCCAGGGAGGCGGAGGCAATCCACGAGACGAAGGTTATGACTGATTAAGAAAATGGGTATGATAGCTGGCAGGTGCAGTCTCGGTCGATGTCTTTGAGAGAGGGCGTTGGAGGGATGCGACGAGATTACTGTGCAGGATGGGTGATTGAGGATTATGGTCTCTTATCAAGTAGGCTGCGCCCGTGAGATGTGAGACGGATGTGCTCGAGCACAAGCCAAAGCCAAATCTGCCTATCATATATTCAATCACTGTTCTTGTTCTTGTTTTGTATCCTTTCGGCCCGTCATTGACCAGCTGATGAGTTATAATGGCCAACAACTGATGAATGATAACGACCAACTGATGAGGTATAACGACCAACTGATGAGGTATAACGACCAACTGATGAGGTATAACGACCAACTGATGAGGTATAACGACCAACAACTGATGAATTATAATTAGCCCGAGTACGCACGTAGGGATGGGTCTCTGTCTCTTTTCTTTGCCTCTCAGGTATTACATAACCACCAGTGGCGTCCACAGTGTCCACAGTGTCCACAGTGGAGGGCAAGAAGAGTACGTAAGTTACACAAACGCACGTGTCCGGAGCGACCGATCGATCTGCACCTGCCTAATTCTTGGTTTGGCCAGAATCGTACCTTCCTCGTCGCTGCTTTGTGCGTATCATCGCCGTCCAATCGCTAGGTTCGGGTCGGTCTGCCGCCTTGGGCGATTTTTTCACATTTCCATGATTACTGATCGTTCGCCTAAGGGAGAGCGGGTAAAGCGGCAATGGCGTCCTGACCAATGAACGGCCAGAACGCGCACGCACATCAGGCTGCTTTCAGAGAACAATTCCCCTTTGAGACTTGGACCAGCCAGTTGATTTGTGGTTTTTTGCTGGAATGTCTGCCAACCCGGCCGTACTAACTGATTGAGCCGACCGAACAGGTTCGAGAGTAATATAAGGATGGGGTTTCTAATCAGGGCATCTCCTGTGGCCCTAACAAGGCATGTGACATCGTCTTTCGTGTGTGATTGCTAATCTCGCCGTTGCTTTGTATGAGCTTTTTAAGACGGACGTAATGGCCAGGATCTGAAGCAGGAACACAGAACGAGAGAGACTTAAAGAGAGAGAGAGAGCGAGAGCGAGAGAGAAAGGCAGAGAGAGCAACATCCTCCTGTGAGCTGCGTCCATATCTCGCTTCCCTCTTTCCCCAGCAGTTCCCTCCTCCCTCCTCCCCCCAGCTTCGACTCAACTCGCCAATATGACTGTAACAAGGGAGGACCAGGTGCCGTCCGATCTAGAGTCCGGCTCGTCACAGACACTTTCAAAGACTTCGTCCATGAGTGAACACAATGGCCCGGCCTCAAGGGTGGGCGGCCTGGAGAAGATCGAGAGCCAGGCGACCTATCGATCCGCTCGATCACATCGGAGTGCTGTGCAGAGAATTACGACAGCTCAGGACTGGGAGGGACCCGATGATCCTGACAACCCGTTGAACTGGAGCTTGGGCTGGAAGGCGTACACAATGGTCATGGTTTCGTTGCAGGCAATCTCGTCCACCTTTGGCTCCTCCATCATTTCACCGGGCACGCGGGAGATTGCGCAGGAATTCAACGTCAGCACGACCGCGGCCATATTGTCTCTGTCGCTGTATGTGCTCGGCCTCGCCCTCGGCCCGGTGATCAGTGCGCCGTGTTCAGAAACATTCGGCCGCAAATCGGTCTACCTGTTCTTATTCCCGCCCTCGCTGCTCTTCACCCTCGGAGCCGGGCTGACACACTCGTTCGCCGGCCTGCTGATCTGCCGCTTGCTGGCTGCGACCCTCTGCTCGGGCTGTCTTGCCGTGGGCGCGGGCTCAATGTCCGACATCTGGCTTCCCAAGCACCGGGCAGCCGCGGGAGCAGTCTACATGCTCGTGCCCTTTCTCGGACCAGCGATGGGCCCCAGCGTTGGTGGATACGTGGCATTGTACAAGGGATGGCGCTGGACGCAATGGTGCATCCTCTTCCTCGGAACCTTTACCTACATCGTTGCGCTGCCCCAGCGCGAGACGTACAAGAAGATCATCCTGCAGCAGCGCGCAAAGAAGTTCAACCTGCCTCCGCCGCCAAACACAATCCCGGCTGGCTGGGAGAGGATGAAGTTCTTCCTGACCGTGTCACTCTTCCGCCCAATCAACATGATCCTCACCGAGCCCATCGTCAGCTTCCTGTCCATATACACGGCCTTCAACTTCTCCGTGCTCTTCTGCTTCTTCGCCGCCTTCCCCGTCGTGTACCAGTCACCCTACCCAGACATCCAGATCTACCACTTCAACACCGGCGAGGCCGGCCTCATCTTCCTCGGCCTCGGCATCGGCAACCTGATCAGCACCGCCATCTCCATCTGGCTCGACCGCATCACCTACCAGAGGAAGTTCACCAAGATCCACTCCAACGGCGGCGCCGCCGCCGCCGGCAGCACGCTCCCGCCCGAAGAGCGGCTGATCAACGCCAAAATCGGTTCCTTCCTGCTGCCCATCAGCCTGTTCTGGTTCGGCTGGACGGCGCGGCCAAACATCCACTGGATCGTGCCCACACTGGCCACCGTGCCCTTTGCCATCGGCAATCTCCTCGTCTTCACCTCCACCATGCTCTACCTAATGGACACCTACGGCCCCATGGGCGGCGCCAGTGCTGCCGCCGCAAACGGCATCCTTCGCTACGTCGCCGGCGCCGTCTTCCCCCTCTTCACCGTCCAGATGTACCGCGCCATGGGCGTCGGCTGGGCCACCAGTCTCCTGGCTTTCATCACCGTCGCCCTCCTCCCCATCCCTTGGATCTTGGCCGTCTATGGACCCAAGATCAGAGGCCGCAGCGGATATACTTGATCGGAGGAAGGAGAGCACTACACACTGTACACACACACACACCGAACACCAGACCAACACAGTTTTTTTTTCTCTCAGTTTGTTTTCTGTTTTGATTTTTTGCTTTTTGCTTTTGTTTTTGATAAACCCCCCCCCGTCACCATTTGTTTGGGCTGGTTCATTTGATTTCGAAGCATTGCATTTGCATTTGCATTCCATGAAGATGAGATCTGGCTTGTTTTCCAAGATCAAGATCAAGACCAAGATCAAGACCAAGATCAAGATCAAGATCAGGACGAAAAGAAACACATCATTATATAGAGACAGGACAAAGATAGACAGACTTGGTTGGCGGCAAAGCCCACATAGAAGGCAGCCCAGCCCCACCCCCGTTGTATCAATAGATAATGATCATAGTATTTATATTTTTGGGAATCTGAAGTGCCAGTGCCAGTGCCAGTGTAGGACTTCCAAGAGAAACTGCCTACCTAGCTGTCCAAGGGCAGTCAATCAATCAATCAATCGCTGAAAAAGAAAGCCTCTCTTTGGTCATCATCATTTTTCTTTTTGATCATGATGATTTAATTCTTCTTCTTGCCACCACTACCCCCCTTACTCGTTCTGCCTCTCAAGCTGCCCTCGAAGCCAGGTCTCCGCACTGCTCCGCCACCGCCGCCACCTTTCCCTCCTCCTCCTCCTGCTGACTTTTTACCTTTATGCCCAGATGACTTGTCCTCTCTGCGCTTGGCGAGATTCTCCGTGCGCTTCTTCTGGCGCATCTCGATGCTCTTCTTGACGCCTTCCTGGCGATCGTGCCATTCCTTGTCGGATTTGCGCTTCTGGGCCTCGTGTCGCTTGAGTGCCTTTTTGAGGAGCGAGGTGTCGTCGCGGACTTTTTCGCCAGCCGCGCGCTTGCGGGCATTGGCCCAGAGCTTCTTCGACTCTATCGTCTCGCGCTTCTCCGCGTCCAGGCCGGCAATGCGCGCCTGCTTGGCCTGAGCGGCTGCCAGGGCGGTGCGTGGGTCTTGCGGGCCCTTCCTTTTCGGCTTCACCGCCACCTCACCGTCGGCAGTCAGTGATGAGCCATCGGGGAGGGCTATACGCCCGAAACTGAAGCTGTTGTTGGCCTCGGGGCTGGGTGGCTCGATGATGGGTGAGCGCGGTGAGCCCAGCAGGCTGCCGGAACCGCCGGGTGAGAAGCGTTGGGCGATTTCTTCTTCTTGCCTGCGTGCTGCCTCTTCCTTTTCGCGAGCCTTCTGGGCCTTTTTCTCGGCCTTGCGTCGTTCCTCCTGTGCTCGTCGCTGGGCAAGGAGCTCAGCTCGGGATTTCGGCTGGACCTTGGCCGGGTTCGTCGGTGTGCGGGCGCTTTTGAAAGCAGAGAGTGCAGCATGTAGACGTGTTTTGGCATCTGCGTCAGGCTGGAGGGTAGGGACCGCTTGAGACTTTGATGTGGGCTGCGGCGGCTTAGCTTCTGTATCGGCTTCTGTCTTGGTCATCTCTGGTTTAGAGGGCTGGTCAAGCCCCGGTGTCTGAACCGACGATATTGAAGAAGTTGCAGAATCATGTACAGGCGAGAAGATCTGGTCGGAAGCCTCGTTTTCCGAATGGTCGGAAGCCTCATTTCCCGCATGGTCGTCTTCGATCAAGTTGCTAGAGAGGGCAAAGGAAGAGTCGCCAATCTCGATAGGTTCAGCCTCTTCATCGTCATCGTCGTCCTGGTCGTCGTCCTGGTCGTCGTCCTGGTCGTCGTCCCCACCCTTAGCTTCCTCAGCAGGCTTGGCTCCGGATGCTTTTCCTTCATTCTTGGACTGGGCTGGCTTGGCGGGTGACTTGGGCTTTTGAAAAGCATCGCCCTTCACCTTGACGTTCCCAGACTCGGCTTCCTTGCGTGCCAGCCAGCGTTCATGTTTCAAGCGGAGCTTTTCATTCTTCTCCTTCTGCCGCTCTTTCTTGGCCGCTTTTTTGGCCAGCTTCCGCTGCCGCCGCTCCTCCTCGGTCTCTTCGGCCACAGCGTCGGTCTTTCGCTTTTTTTTCGCTTTTTTGCTTTCCAGCTCTTGCTCCGCTTTTGGCTTCTCTACTTCGATGGTGTCTGGGTCTGTTGACTCGTCGTCACTGTCTCGCTTCCTCTTGAGTGCTGCCGCTTCCCTCTCGTCGGCCACATCCTTGGCACTTTTCCAGTTGTCTGGGTCTAGCTTGGCCTTTTTGGCCGCTCTCTTCTGCTCAGGTGTCTGTTTCTGACGATTCCACTGGTCCTAATAGACGGGACATGTCAGTCAGTCCAAAGCCGGGTGTCGAGCGCCGCCGCCGCCATACATACACTATTGTCCTGGCCATAGTAGAGTTTGGCGGGAATGAGCGATAGAAGGCTGTCAAATGACCGGGCGTGGCTTTTCAGCCGTGCCTACAGAAAGTCAGCCATTGCAGCGATGGCCAGGTGCTGACAGTCAGCCTTCAGCCTTCCTGCCTTACCTCGAGATCTTCTGTCATGCTGCTGCCAAATGCGTGTCTTCTGACAGGAATCACATTTGTGTCGTGCAAAATCAGAAAATTGCGCACGTGACCTCATCAGTGTGTTGGCCAATCGGAAATTACAGCCAATAGATTGCAATTGAGATGTAATGGCGCGGATTTCCTTGAACACACAAAGACCAGACAGTCTAAGAATAAGAATAAGAACAGCCCGGACCAACACTGAAGATAGTTGGTTCTCATGGCCCACAGGGTACTGGAAGGGCAGCACAAGCACAGCTATATCATGGCCACCCTTCAACTACTTCTTTGGATTAATAATGCCACCACAGATATGAAACTGGGGAAGGAGCGACGTTGTTGATCTTTCCTGAACTTGCAAGGAAGCTGCGATCCACCAAAGGTTCGGAGTCTGCCGACACACATCGCCGGGTATCGGGACATGTCCAGGGCCACAATGAATCAACATCTCGTAAATAATTTTGTTAGAATGTGCTCTGCTGCTCGCTATGTCGTTCCTGTTACTAATTTCTAGGATCTGTCTTGTTTTTCCCTTTCTGTACTCTTGAGCTTCATTTCCCTCAAATCGTCACTAATCCAGACTCTCACCCTCCCCCGACCACCATCTCAATATGAGCATTCTTCAAAGTACCAGCAATGGAGAAGCAGATGTAGAAGCAGCTGCCGGCATCACAGTGATTGCCTCCTCACGGGCGGTCACCTCTGGCAAGGTTTCTGCTGCTACAATTGTCATCTCGACTGGCACAGGCAAGATTACAGAAACTTTCGATTCCATTGTGCCGGCAGACAAGTTCCCACCAGGGACCAGCTATATCGACTACTCGCCGAATTTGATTCTGCCTGGGCTGGTAGACGCGCATGTGCATCTGAACGAGCCTGGCAGGACTGAATGGGAAGGCTTTGACACCGGCACCCGGGCTGCTGCGTTTGGGGGAGTGACGACGGTGGTTGACATGCCACTGAATGCGATTCCGCCTACGACAACGGTGGCCAATCTGCGGGAGAAGATACAAGCTGCCCAAGGCCAATGCTGGGTTGACCTCGGCTTCTACGGCGGCATCATCCCCGGCAATGCGCCCGAACTGAAGGCATTAGTTAAAGAAGGCGTGCGTGGCTTCAAAGGGTTCATGATCGACTCGGGTGTGGACGAATTCCCGGCGGTGTCGTCAAAGGACATTGCACAGGTCTTTGCCGAGCTTGCCGATGAGCCCACAACGGTCATGTTCCATGCAGAGATGGTCCCACCCACGGCCAACGCGGTTGGTGACGGGCAGCAGCCTCTCGAGGCCCATGGCCGTTTGGACCAATACCAGACCTTTCTAGACTCGCGGCCACCCGTGCTGGAGACCTGTGCTGTTGACGAGATTCTGTCCCTGGCACACATGGCGCCCAAACTGCCCTTGCACATTGTCCACCTTTCAGCGATGGAAGCCATCCCGCTCCTGCGCAAAGCACGCGCACAGGGCATCAATATCACCGCAGAAACATGCCCTCACTATCTCAGCCTGGCAGCAGAGCACATCGTGGACGGTGATACGAGACATAAATGCTGCCCGCCGATTCGATCGCAGTCGAATCAGGATGCCCTGTGGGCCGAGCTGGAGCGATATGAGGGCGACGGCGTCATCAAGACGGTTGTGAGCGACCATTCGCCATGCACGCCTGACTTGAAGTTGCTGCCGCCGCAGGTGCCTGGAAATGTGGACCCGCCCAAAGGCCGCGGTGACGAGGTGGGCAGCTTCTTCTCAGCCTGGGGCGGGATCTCGTCGGTAGGCATGGGCCTGCCTATTCTCTGGACCGAGATGCACAGGCGCGGCCTGGTCAACGGCCGACACGACGATGCCATCCGTGATGTGGTACAGTGGTGCAGCGTCAACACGGCTCGACAGGTAGGGCTTGAGAAGCGAAAAGGCAGACTTGCTGTTGGCTTCGACGCCGACATTTGCGTGTTTGACGACGAGAGCGAGTGGGTGGTGGAGAAGAATGTGATGCTGTGGCGCAACAAGTGCAGCCCTTACCAAGATCGAAAACTGAGGGGCATTGTCAGGGAGACTTGGGTGCGTGGACGACGAGTATTTGTCCGCGGTGCCCCAGGCGATGGCTTCACAATCGATGGCAAGGAGGGCAAACCTCAAGGTTTGTTGCTTCTCGAGCCGCGGCAGAATGCGTCGGTAGAGGAAAAAGTGTGACCATGAAGTCACCATCGTCCTAAGTCTTTGCTATTGCCGCTGCCCTTTTGTTCACCATCGTCCTCAGTTTTGCTATTCTCGCTGCCCTTGTGTTCCCTCTCCCACTTTTCTCTGACTCGCCGCCGCATGCCGCCATGCTTGCCCCGGCCCCATATCTCCTCCTGGACTGAAACTCCTGTTGTTGCAGCTGCGGCTGCGGCCGCCGCCATGGCCTCCTTCTCGTCGTCGCCGTGCTCAAGGATGAGGAATTTCTTCTCCTTCTTCCGCCGCTCTTTCTCCCTTGCCACACGCACATTGCGCAGGTAGATCGAATAGACGCCGACCTCAGCAATCCCAACGACCAGGCCGGCCCCGAGCGAGACAAGCACACGCACACCGGCGTTGGGCCAGTAACGAGTCACCACGAACACGGCGATAGAGCACATGACAACCGACAGCAGCATGTTGAACACCAAGGACGGATAGATATCGTCCTTTTCGTCATCTTCCATGCCTGCATCTAGTTTGCTCTTGTGTGCTACCATGGCGCGGTATTCGCGCTGCTCCTGCTCTGCACGCAGCCGTGCCATCAGAGCGATGTATTCGGGCGACTTGGCAGGTTTGGGCGCCGGCGGTTCGATGTACGGGTGGGCACCGCGGAGGAGCATGTTGAGAGAGGGGGGACTCCCGCTGCTGCTAGTCGCATGCTGAGCGGTCTTGAGGACACGGTGGAGGCTGAGGAGCGTTGTGTGTGAGATCGGTGCTCCGGCGCGGGTGGGCAACTGCTGCTCAGCGCCCACAGACACCTGCGGCACTTCGCTCGAGGACAGAGACGCAATGGCGTCGAGGATGCGCGGAGTCGCAGTGAGCAGTACCATTGTCGTTGCCGCGTGTAGGACAATGGCTTCGGTTCACGTATACGAGTGTATATCTGGCAAGGCCAATCATTTATAACAACTTGAAGGTCGCACCTGCATTTCGGGGTTAAGCAACTTTAAGCTTAAAACTCAAATCGACTTTAACTACCTACCCTCTGGAGTGCTAAAATTAAGTGGGTAACTTTCTGGTGAACGTCACTAACCCTAAAGTTCAGACTGCGCGTGTGCGCTGTGACAAGAAATAAAATCAATGCTTCACTGGAGCTTGCTGGTGTTAACTCTGTTCCTTGCCCTGCCAAACCCACAGCATGTTTGCTTTCCTGCTGCTGACTAGGGACCAGCCCTCTAGTATCTACTGCTACAGTGCGCAACAAGCGCTTCCCCCAACCCGCACCACCAGCCATGGGCAATGAAACGTCGAGAGAAGTGGCTGAGGATGGCCACGACGCGCCCAGTGATGCTGAACAGGATGGGCTACAAGAGCAGGACAACTTCGATTTGAGTGCTATCGCAGATGGTATCGACTCCGGCTCGCTTGACGAGGAGGACAATATTTCGCCTGAGCAGCTTCGACGTCCTCCACCGTCACAAGTACCAGTACCAGTACCAGTACCAGTACCAGCACCAGCACCAGCACCACCGCAAATGTCTCCACAACCACAGAGACAATCACAGAGACAGAGAAAGAAAACACGACCGAGAGAGGCAACAGAGTCGCCCGTGAAGTCACAGACGACGACGAAGAAGAAGAAGAGTCGGAAATCAACGAAGAAGAAGGCTGCGCAGAAGGGCAAAGGAGAGTCGCAGTTGCGCCTGACACCACAGCTTGTTGAGTGGGAGCCGTCCGAGGAGGAGCGCGCGCGGGTCCGGCTTGAGTCGCCTGAAATGCATGGCCATTATGATATCAGCGAGCTTGGTGATTCTGTTGAAGTTGTGGCGGAGGGACAGGCAGAGGCGGAGCTGGAGACGGAGCCAGAGCTGGAGCCAGCGGCAGAGCATGAGCATGAGCACGAGCACGAGCACGAGTCTGACCCCGCATCTCTGCCAGAGCCAGAGCCAGAGCCAGAGCCAGAGCCAGAACCAGAACCAGAACCAGAACCAGAACCAGAAGCAGAACCAGAGTCAGAATCAGAACCAATCTTGGGCGGTAACGGTAACATTGGTCACGACAACGACGCCAGCATCTACATCGATGCTGACGATAACATACCGGATGACGGCCAGAGCGGCAGTGGAACCGATGACAACGATGTCCTCAAAATTCTCAATGGCGAATCACACATCGGCGATCAGGCTAATGGCGCCGCTGAAGTGATTCGCACGGATGAAGTGCTCGATGAAGTGGCCAATGATCCCAGGGCAGCCAGCCTAGTTAATCTACCATCACCAGTGCCATCACCAGCAGAGGCCGACGAACTGGGGCAAGAAGAGGTCAACGCTGAGGACGAACTGGAGCAAGCAGTCAATGATGGAGACGAAGCGGTGCAAGGAGTCAATGGCGAAGACGAAGCTGAGCAAGAAGACAGCCATGACGAAGCTGAGAAAGAAGGGAACAGCCACGACGAAACTGGGCAAGAAGGGGACAGCCATGACGAAGCCGAGCAAGAAGTCATTGCTGATGATGAAGCCATATCGAAGTTGCCGACCGCAGACGCCGGAGACGAATCCTCCTCCAGCCAGACTTCGGACCCGGACCGCGATCTAAGCACGAATTCCCTTGATCCTGGGCCTGACTCTCATCTCGAGCCACCCACTCACAACAAGTCCAGGCGAGAAAGCATCCAGATATTTGACCACGTCGAAATCCCGGTAGAGGGTACGGCCGAACCGGATGACTCTGAGGACGACATGGATGCTTCTGATGCTGATGACTCTGATGACAGCAAAAACAGGAAGAAGAAGACAAGGAAAGGAAGGCTTGTATGTCAGCAGTGTGCAAAGGCCTTCACAAGTCAGTCAAACTTCAGGCGGCATCAGCTTGTTCATGCCCCGCCACAGTTCTTCTGCCCCTTTTGCGAGACCGAACGACTATTCCGTCGCAGAGACAAAGCCATAGATCACATCGAGAGACACCATTCGCCACAAGAGCTGAAGGATGTCAAAGAGATGGCCATCGACATCACCGTGGCCCGGGCGAACGCTCACACCCCGCCCTCTCAATCCAAGCGTGCCGGTGCCGGAAGCGAACTCAACGAGCATCAGGACTCAACGTATGACGAGCTCGCCACCAGCAGCCGGCGGAAGCAGGAAGCCGATGCCGACAACAGCCCTCGGTTTCCCTGCCCCTTGGCCGCTACGTTCGACTGCAACAAGACCTTCAAACGACAAAAGACTGCGACCAGGCATTCTCACACCCATCTGGAGGAATATCCATGCCTCTGCGGCAAAGTCTTCATACGGCATGACAACTTGGTGGCCCATTTTCGCTGTATGCACCCCAAAGCAGATATCCGCAGGCTGAAGCCTCGTGCAAAGCCACGACCGGCCCCTCGAAGGGGTGTTCAGCGTGGGGAGGCATCACATAAGCGAAAGCTGTCCGGGGACCTGGACGCCGCTCCCTCGGCGCAGCCGCCTCAGAAGAAAGCCCGGACTGCTGATTCATCGACGACCAGCCACGGTTCCTTGGACAGCGGCATCGCCATGGCCGAAGATGAGCATCGCAATCCGTCATCTTCTACCAAGAAGGTTCAAGCTGCAAAGGGACCCGATAGATACACTCTGCGGGAGGAGGATGTAGGGGACTCTGACCAGGACAATGCCGCTTCCTCTTGTCGCATCTGCCACATGCCCTTCCGCACCAAGCGAGCCAGGGCTGCTCACGAGAGGAACACGGCGGTTCACATGTATTTGGAGCAATGCAGCACCTGCCAGCAGCGCTATCATTCTCACTCTGCGCTCCGACAGCACCAGATCGATGCCGGACACCACGACCCCGAAGACCAGGTGCCCAAGGACAGCGGCCACTTCACTGACCAGGAGGAAGCGAGACTGGATAAGTGGCGTGCTCGATTCTGCCACGAGCACAGCCTGACCGACTCTGAGTTCAATGACTTGATGACTGATACGCGCAAGGTCCGGGCATCTGGCTGGCCGTACGAGTTCATCAGTCGCCGAGAGTTGCTGGATGCCTACTACGCTGTGTTGCCCCGACGCTCGCGGGAATCCTTGCGACGATACCGAGACAACCATTTCCATAACGGTGAAAAGGACGCGGCCTGGGGCGCCGACATTGACGAGGAGATTGTGCAAATGTACAAAACCATCGGCCCCAAGTGGACAGCTATCGCAGAGGCAGTCGGTCGAAGCTGGCCATCTGTCAGACGTCGCTATTTCGATACCCTCCAGCATGGCGGCGAGCTTAGAAAGGGCCCATGGTCTGAAGACGAGAGCAAGAGATTCAGCGAGGCCGTCGACCAGGTGCAAAAGTCCATCCACCGCTCGCCTGGACCGGCCTTTAATTGGACTGCTGTGAGCGACAAGATGGGGACACGCACCGCTCAGCAGTGTGCAAACCGTTGGCGGTCCCTTCATGACAAACTGGTTGGCAACCAATGGAGGAAGTCTGGCCCGGTACTTACCTCAAGCCCACAGCGGTCTCGCATGGAACAGCGACTCTCGGCCGCATCGCCCTCGGATCTGTCTCCTGTGTTTGTTGTTGAGTCAGATGAAGAGCCGGGGCTGAACGCAGCGGCAGAAGATACAGTGGCAGAAGATGATGCAGCGGCAGGCAACGATGCAGTGGCAGACAACGATACAGCGAGCTCCGACGACCAGTCGGGAGAAGAAGGAGAAGACAGACGTTCAACATCTCCCATGACTGATGTGGTTTACGACTCTAACCCCGGCACCCAACTCGGTGTGGCAGCGACAGAAGCACCAGGCGCAATCTCTGATAGAGGCTCAGACGCTGAGCAGAATGAGAGCATGGAGATTGACGACCAGCCTGTTGCAAATGCTGACGCTGTTGTTGACGCTAATGCTGATGCTAATGCTGATGCTGATGTCGACGCTGTTACAGAGGCTGATCTATCTGGAGAAGAGTCGCTGCCAACCTCGCATTTGCGCGTGCGGACCCCACGGCCATCGATGGCGCTGACGCAGGCATTTGAGGAGACACAGGCCCATACCTCAGCCTATCGAGACCCTCACGACTCGCACCCTTCTCAGGACCAGCCTTCTCCTTCTATTGCACTCGAGCCCCGTGTCCAGCGCTCCAGTCCAGCTATGCTGAAGCCGATCGCGAGCGGACAACCAGTCAATGAAGATTCTGGCTCTGGTTCTGACTCTAGTTCTGAGTCTGACTCTGGTTCTTCCACAACGTCGTCGGCATCTGTCAAGGCAAGCTCGCCTGGTAGCGACAGCGGAAAGCCGGCCAACACAATAAGAACAACAACATCAACATCATCATCGGCAAGCACATCCACAAGCGACGACACGAGCTCAGACAGCACCGGCGGTTCCGACAGCGAAACCAGTTCTGCGGCATTTGTCAAGCCCCACCACAACCACAACCACAACCACACTCAACCTACCAGCGTCCATGTCGAACAAACACCTGCTGCACATTCATCAGCGCGGCCACCACGCGCCGCCGAGAGCGACCTGGGCAGCGACAACGAGGACCAGAGCAGGCATGCACCACCAGCCCGACCGATTCCATCCTCGCAACCACCACCCGCTTCTGCCTCTGCCTCTGCCTCTGCCTCCGTCTCTGGCTTGCATCGGATCCACCAGCTACGTTTTCAGAACCGCCGCCGCCGCCACCGCCGCCATCATGGTGCCCACGCCCGATCCTTCTCCCTATCCGACTCCGACTCTGACAGCGACAGCGACAGCGACAGCAGCAATGGCAAGGACAAGGACAAGGACAAGGCCAAGCCCGCCGCCACACAGCCAACACCCCCGCGCCCCAGCTGGGCCGCCCGCAACAACTCGCAGGCTGATATCGACAATAGTGGTAGCAGCAGCAGCAACAAGAAGAAGGAAAAGATGGAAAAGAAGCGGAATAATAACCAGGACTTCCTCAGCAGCATCCAAGAGAGCGCTCGGTCGCAGAAGCGCCGGCTCGAGGAATTCCGGCGCGCGTCGCAGAATTATCAGCGCAGTCTGGGTGGGGAGAGTGATTGATTGATTGGGAGGGTAGACTGATAGGTAGGGCAGGCTGAGTGAGGGATGGTTGAATGAATGCATGAATGAATGAGAAGGGTTGTTGTTGTTGTTGTTGTTGTTGTTGCTCTTACAGCAGGAGGCAAAAGTTGAAAAAGATGTTCAAACAGTGATCGATCTATTTCTTTCTATTTCTCCACCTCTTCTTCTTCTTTTTCTTCCTGCCCTTCTAGACTACTGTTACAACTGTTACAACTCCTTCTTTTGCCAGGCAGTGCTTTGTGTATTATCATCGCCATCACCACCATCACCACCTCCGGCCTGAGCCTGCTGCTGCGCTCTGGCATCGCGGACAACGGCGGCAATCTCGTCATCGTACACGGACCACTCGGGGACCTGGCGGCGGGCACGGTCGAGCTTGGGCTCCTTGGTGAGGGGGTTGTTGCAGAGGTCGATAGTCCTGGCGGAGGCGAGGGCGTCGTCGCTGCACCAGGTCTCGCACCAGAGCCAGGACTGGTCGAGGCTGAAGATGGGCAGGTTGTGCTGCAGGTGGTTGGGCAGGTCCTGGTCGAGGTTGGACAGGCTGGCCGGGTCGGCGCTGAGGGCCTGGTACTGGCCGCGGAGGCGGTCGCCGGCGGCCAGGGCGCGGAAGGAGCGCAGGTCGACGACGTACAGGGCCGAGATGTGGTAGGGTTTGCCGCGCAGGTAGTTCTTCCAGTAGCCCTGCTTCCAGAAGCGGAAGCCTTCCATCTCCGTGCGCGAGTCGCACATCGGGGTGAAGCCGTAAGGGGCGCCTTGCAGGTCGACGCGCGTCAGCTCGATCATGTCCGTGCGCACGATCTGGTCCGCGTCCACGAAGATGACCTTGTCCAGGTCGAGCGGGAACAGCACGTCCAGGAAGAGGATCTTGTAACCCCAGATCTCGCGCTGCTTCTCGCGCTGCCCGCGCAGCCAGTGCGGCCATTTGTACGTCACCATCTCGTACTCGAACTGGTAGTGCTCTGCCAGGATTGGCAGCGTGGATTTGAACGACGGTGAGAGGAACTGTTCGATGAACCAGAACTTGACCGTGTGCTTGGTGTGCTGCATCACCGAGACCAGCATGATGGACAGCATGCGCTCGTACAGGTGGCCCGATGCGACGGAGAAGATGTTGATCTCCGCGTTCGTCCTCGATTTGCCCGTCCGTCCGGCCGATATGTCCTTGGTCAGGCCGAGGGAGGAGAGAAAGGAGGCGCCCTTGTTGACGATCTCGGCCACTTGGCCCTTGCCGCCGCCGCCTTCTGCCAGCACGTCTTCGCCTTCCATACCCGGCCGTCGCGAGAGGCGGGGGAAGAGCGTGAGGCCGTCGAAGGAGAGGACGGCGACGGAGGATGTTTCATCGCCGGGCTGCGCCGAGTATCCGTTCGGCCCCACGCTGTCGATGTTGAAGATCTTGGACGACCGCCCGGGCTTGAGCGAGATCTTCCAGAAGCCAGGATTTGCCTTGAACTGGAAATAGCCCAGGTTGGCCATGATTATGGTGTCGGTGACGTGAGCCTGCTCGGTCGTGCCGAGGAGCAACTGGACGCCGCGAGGCGGTGGTCCAGCAGTGACATCGCGCGCGTGTCCTTCAATCAGAATGTGGTCCAGCCTGTAGACCACATCGACGTCGGCCTCATTTCCCGCCGGATTGAACTTGATGTTGTCCGGGTCGGCATTGGCCTCTTCGGAAGACACCAGCCATGAAGGCGGGAGAACCAGGCCAAGGTTGAACAGGGTGTCCTTGGGCACGCTGGTAAAGACCGCTCCTGGGGCTTCAAGCGAGCCATTCTGGCTGAAGGTCGGCGCGGAGCTCAGCACCTGGCGGTAGAACCGCTTGACCGGCAGTTCCTTAAGCGCGGGCTTCGGGTTGAGAAAGATCCTTGTATTGACGCCGTCGAGTTCGGACAGCGTCTTGAGGATCGGGACCCAGCTCTGCCCAACCTCTGAGACCGGGTCGATGACAGCAACCACCTGCACCAGCGGGTCTGCAGCTGGCTCCTTTGCGATGGCCGTGTAGCTATCATTCCACGACTTGTACCGTTCGGTACGGATCAACGGAGCGGCGTCGCGTAGGCCCTCTGGCAATTCTGATTTGTGCGAGCGAGCGACGGTCGAGGTGATCTTGGCCAGGTCGAGCGCATTAGCAAATCGCTCTTCCAGGCCCAGGCTGGTGATAGCTGTGGTAACGGGGGCGATCCTAGAGGACCTCTCGTAATCAAGAAGCAAGAGCAGATCAGGAAGCGTAAAGGGCCCTGGTAGAGGGCCAATGAGCCGTCCATTAAGCCAGAGGGCAGTCTGGCCGGACTCAAGGCCCAGGTCTCGGATCAGGCCTTTCCCATGCTCCCAGAGCGTGGCGGCCGCAGACGAGGCAGCATCGTCAGCTTCGGGAGCGTCAGCATATTGCTGAATGAGCCGACGCAGGTCCTCTGCTGCAGTCAGGTCTTTGGCTTGCTGTTGATAAGCAGCCCAAAATGCCGGGAAGTGCTTTGACAAGCCGGCAGCAGCACCAGGAGCGCCATTGTGCGCGATCAACAGCTCGACTTCGCCTCGTGCAGCCTTCAACTCCAAAGCACTGGCCAGGAGCTCGCGGCCTGCTGGCGAGTCCAAATCCGTAGCAAGCAACAGGTGGGCGCGATCGCTGAGCAGTGTCGCCTCTTCGCCATCAGACTTGGGGAGCTGAGCGAAGGCGTCGGGATGCGCAGAGGTCAGGGCAGGAACGTCAACGATCTTGATGTCCTTGGAATCAGATGGCACAATCCAGGCATTTCGGCGTGCGACAGCCTGGAAGAGAAAGAAGTGAGGGACCCAGGTGTTCTCCTCAATGGCATCTTGCTGCACGGCCTGCTGGAGGATCTGCAGGTCGAGGAAGACGCGCCCACTGAGCAGTTCGAACCAGGTCTCACCACGAGGCAGTACCACGCCGTTGACAATGAAGTGAGGATCATCGGCTCTCAGCTCGAGTCGGTCGAGATACTCTTGTGCCTTGGACGCATATTCACCAATTGCCTCACTCTGCAGGATCTCGTTGTAGCTCAGGGCCTGCTTTCCCTCAAGAAGCTCTGCGTCCTTGATTGCGGCCGACAGCTGTTTTGCTGCATTGCTCGCTATCTTCTTCGTCTTTGCCAGCTCTTGATAGAATGCGGTCAATGTACCAACGCCGTACCTGTCGAGTAGATAGTACGAAAGCCGGGCATAGGTCTCCGCAGTCGGGGACGAGCCCGTTGGGATCAAGCCGATTCGAATGGGGACTTTGCCGTTGACCAGGTTTTGCAGGTGCTTGACGACGAGTTCGAGGTCCTTGGGGTTCGTCACATCAAAGGGAATAATCAGGTTGTGGATGTCTCGAGCAAGAGTAGGCAGCTGGCCAGGGCGGCCGCGTTGGAAAAGGCCGACGAGGTACTTGGGCCAGTGGCTGTACCGTTTGTCCTTCTCCAGGTCGTTCAGCCAGATGATGACATTGCCGCCTTCCGCCTCGTCACGCCAGTCGTAGCGTTGGACGACTTCGTCTGCCTGGGCCTGGGCAATCACATCGGAGGACAGAAGGCTGACTGCTTCGGTCGCAGCCAGGCCAATCGCCTTCATTTCCTCAATCAGCTTCCTCTCTCGACGGAGGTGAGCCAACAAGGAATAGGCATTGACCTGACGAGGCTCGATCTGGAGCCCGTTTACCCACAGCACGTTGTATCCGGCTGGCAGGAGCAGCTTGCGGTTGGCCTTGTGTTCGTCCACGAAGGCCGTGCTTGCATTCTGCCCGGCCAGAAAGGAGGAGAACTTGGGGAAATTGGCCGTCACCTGGACAAGAGCCTGCAGGGGATCCTGATTCGAGGCAATGTAGCTGGCGGTATTAAATCCAAGGTTGAGGACCTCCGAGCTGGTCAGAGGCTTGATTTCCAGCTCTTCTGCATCTGACGGCTCCTTCAAGGCAGCCTGGTTCGCGCCGTCGGCCTGGGCCGCATCTCTATCGTCGATGACAATGTAGTCGGTCCGCTTGAGGGAGAGCTCGGCTCCATAGCCACTCAAGTAAAGCGGCGTGTGTTCTCCGGCCGAGCGTCGGTAGCGAAGACGGTAGGACGATTCACCTGCTCTGGCCGCCGCCGAGGCTGCCTTGTGGAAGTCGGGGAAGAGAGGATTGGCAACATCGGCATAAAGGATCGTAGACGGCGCTTCTCCTGGCTCGGGGCCCAGCACCCTGTCAAAGGGCAGCACCTCTTCGGCCTCGTCTAGGGAGAGTGACTGCTGGGCTCGTTCTAGCGTGGGACTGCAGTACTGGTGGCCGTCGAGCTGGACCCAGACCGGACAGGCGGCATCCTGGGCAGCGGGCAAGTGCGGTGATATCGTCCTGTTGTAGTACTGGAAGTGGGCCTGCACTCGTGGCGCTGAGGCGTGGAGCGAGAAGGCCAAGTTGAAGGACGCGAGGGCCTCGGGAGACTGAAGATGGCCTTCGTCGCGCAGGACATGGACAAACTGGTCGTAAAGCTCCTTGTCAGTTGAAGACTCAGCAAACGCTCCGTCAGCAATCCGGTCTAGCAGAGGGAAGTAGCTCGACTCGTTCTCTGCCGCCGCCGTCTCGAGCAGTTCGACGAGCAGGGGAGCCGAGTTGAAGGACGCTTTCAGGGCCACATTGACCGATGAGGCCGCCTGTACAGAGCCCGACAGAAGGAGTGTATATGCCAGCAAGCCCAGCCCGGCCAGGCTGGATGTGAGCATCGACGCTGGCATGGCTGGACGAGTGGGTGACTTGCTTGGTTGTTGGTGGTGGTTGTTATCAGGGGCGGGCTACTGGATGGCATCAACACGGACGGTCTACTACTGGATCATCATCAGTATTATATCATGCATGGCTTCACTGCTACTGATTTGATCAAATGAGCTCTCGCTCGAGATTGTCTGTAGAGCAGTTCTGCCTGAGACGCGCCACACGAGACGCGAGACACGATTAACGCTGACGCCCTTGAGGCCAGATCTACCACAAAACACCAAGCATCTGGCCAAGATCGTCCGTCGCCCATCTACACACAGTCCAGACAATGGCTCGATGGCCGTTAGACAAATCTATTATTCAAGCTTTCATTGTCATGCCAAAGTCCTCTAGGCAATATTCATCCACTGCACGAGGCACAGTTGCATATCTCACGCACCGTGACACCAGGTAGACACTATCTAGAAGATGATGATAAGAAACTCTCTGTACGCTCTGTACTCTCTCCACGCTGCTTACTTCTCACTCTGCCAATCTACAGGACCCCCCGCTGGAACTGGTTCTTCTCGCAGCATCGAGGACAACAGCAGACCTGACCGCGAGAATTATATCTAGCCCCCTCCTCCTCCTCCTCCTCCTCCTCCTCCTCCTCCTCCTCCTCCTACTCTCCCCCCCATTACGAACCAAAGCCGGTCCCATTTACACTCTGGGATATCAAAATTAAGGCGATCGAAAGCACGCAACAAAATGTGACACAAACACAATGAATCTCCTCTCTCCTTCTCAGTATAGCTTTCTCCCCCCTCTGACCCTCAACATCTTCTCACATGCATGACCCCTAGTCGAATATCTTCTTGAGGAACGCGCTGATCCGGTGCCTCTTCTTCTTATCCTTGGTCGCCGCACTGTCTGCCGGACTACCAGCTGCCGATTCAACTGTCTTTTGCGGTGTCGATACCGCTTTTGCAGGAGTTGAGGCTGCCGACTTTGCTGCTACACTCTTGAGGGGCGTCTCCGGTTCGGCCGTCTTCTGGCTAGCAGCGACGGGAGCGGTGGTGTCGATGGGCACTGCAGGCGTGGCCTCTGTTGCCTTTTCCACGCCCTGTGAGCCAACACTCTTGTCTGTGGTTGTGCCTGCCGCTGCGACAACAGGAGCCGCTGCTGCAGCTGCAGCATCGTTTTGTTGTATATATTGAACTGCGGGTTCATTGGCCAGTGTCTGGTCTGCTGCACCGTCCGATGCCAGGGCTGGCCCTGCGTCTGTGCCTCCTGTCCGGGGCACCTTCTCCAGCAGCTCCCTCTCGACCTGAGATTTCTCATGCACTGCAGCCGCACTAGCCGAAGCCTCAGGAGAAGCATGGGCTGCCTTCTCAGACTCCTCGACCGGCTTGGGCACTGACGTTGGCAGGCCATAGTAACTCGTCTGGTCCTTGGCTGCTGACGCAGGCTCCCCCGTAGCTTCGCTGCGCTTGACCTTGGACAAAAGCTCATCGTCGACGGCCTGGATTTCCTGCTTGATCTCTGTGGACGGAGCATCCACCTTGTCGAGCACCACGCCTTGACGTTTGTTCAGAATCGGCACTGCAGCTGCCAGACTTGCGGTAGTAGACTGTGGTGCAGCAGAGCTCAAAGTTGGTCCAATGTCGACGTCTTTGCCAGCATCCTCGCCCAGCGGCAAGGATGATTCGGGAATCAAATTCTTCTTGTTGCTGTGGCTTGAAAAGGCCGCTGCACCAGCTGCACCGACGCCTGCTGCAACTGCTGCCACTCCTCCCACGATGGGTAGGGAGGAGGTGCCAGCTCTCTCGTAGTCCTCTTTCGAAGTTGTTACAGTGTCATTAACAGAGCTGACATGTAAATCCCCATCCCTTGGGTTGCCAAGGCCTGTAGAGGCAGCAATCGGAGCGACCCCAAATGTCTTCTGTCCTTCTTCTTCTACCTCCTCCTGGCCTGCCTTCTCATATGCTTCCTTCGAAGTAGTCACAGTGTCATTGATCGAGCTGGCTTGAACTTCGCCAGCTCTAGGGTTGCCCAGGCTTGTTGACGCAGCAATTGGAGAGACTCCAAATGTCTTCTGTCCTTCGTCTTCTACCTCCTGGCCTGCCTTCTCATATGCTTCCTTCGAGGTAGTGACAGTGTCATTGATCGAGCTGGCTTGAACTTCACCAGCTCTAGGATTGCCCAGGCTTGTTGACGCAGCAATCGGAGCGACCCCAAATGTCTTCTGTCCTTCTTCTTCTACCTCTTGGCCTGCCTTCTCATATGCTTCCTTCGAGGTAGTGACTGTATCATTGATCGAGCTGGCTTGAACTTCGCCAGCTCTGGGGTTGCCCAGGCTTGTTGAGGCAGCAATTGGAGCAACTCCAAATGCCTGTTCTCCTTCTTGCCCGGCCCTCTCGTATGCTTCTTTCGAAGTAGTCACTGTGTCGTTGATGGAGCTGGCCTGTACCTCACCAGCCTTCGGGTTGCCAATGCTGGACGACGCCGCAATCGGAGATACTCCAAAGGTCTGCTCGGCTTCTTGGCCCGCCTTCTCATAGGCTTCCCTGGAAGTGGTCACTGTGTCGCTGACAGAGCTGGCCTGTACATCGCCAGCCCTCGGGTTGCCGAGGCTTGTGGAGGCAGCAATTGGAGCAACCCCAAAGGTCTTCTCTGCTTCTTGGCCTGCCTGCTCATAGGCTTCTTTCGATGTCGTCACCGTGTCGCTGACAGAGCTGGCTTGGACTTGACCAACTTTAGGGTTACCAATACTGGCTGATGCAGGAATTGGGGCAACTCCAAGAATGTTTTGGCCCTCCTGGCCAGCCTGCTCATAGGCTTCTTTTGAAGTTGTCACAGTGTCACTGACAGAGCTGGCCTGCGCTTCACCAGCTCTAGGGTTACCGATGCTGGCTGACGCAGGGATTGGAGCAACTCCAAATATCTTTTGGCTCTCTTGGCCAGCTTTCTCATAGTTCTCTCTCGAAGTAGTGACTGCATCGTGGACAGGCGCCGAGCCGAGGTTGCCAGCACCCGAGGAAGCAGGGATAGGGCTGGCGGCGAAGCCTTCCGGCTCGGCGGCAGGGGTCTCAGGGAATCCGCCGGGAAGGGAACGTGTCTTTTCCACCTCCTCGTCGACGGCCAATCCGGCGGTCGCGCCCTGCGAGGCAACAGCCGACGTGGAAGGAGCGGATTCGCCCACTTTTGGAACGCCCGCGGCAAGTGCAGCCGTGGTGCTTTCCGGGGCCGCGCTGGAGATCGCCCGGCTGGTGGGGGTCGAATCACTCAATACCGGCACACCAGCGGCAAGTGCAGCAGTGGTGCTCTCTGGCGCAGCGCTTGAGATGGTAGAAACACCACGAGCTGAATCCTCCACCTTCGAGACTCCGGCAGCAAGTGCAGCAGATGTGCTATCCGGTGTCACGCCCGAGAGGGTGGGAACCGATTGCTCCACCTTGGAAACACCCGCGGCAAGTCCGGCGCTCGTGCTTTCCGGCGCGACACTCGAGATGGTCGACACAGCAGGAGCGGACTCAACCTCCCTCGACACACCGCCGGCCAGTGCGGCGGTAGTGCTTTCCGGTGCTGCGCTCAAGATCGTAGAGGTTGTATTAGCCGATTCGCCCACTTTCGGAACATTAGCTGCAAGTGCGGCCGTCGTGCTTTCCGGCGCTGAGCTCGAGATTGTGGACGACGTGGGAACTGCCGACTTCAAGCTGCCTGCTGCCTTGGACACTCCTGCAGCTAGCGCTGCAGCTGAACCGACGGCCGCTGCTGAGCCGACGGCCGCAACACTGGAGAGGAAGCCAGTGCTTGTGTGAGAGTTGTCGGAAGCATGAGCAGCCTTTGCTTTGATCTGCGCTGGGAACAGCACATTGTTGACGTTGAAGTGGCCATCATCTTCCTTGGGCGCAGCCTCATCTAGCTTCCACTCGTTGTCGACCACAAACTTGTACAGAATCTTGTCGGTTGCCGAAGGCAGCTCAATCTCTTTCTCGAACACTTCGCCGACCTTGTCGAGCTTGGCTGTCTTGCCCCAGTCGTCAAACGTGCCACTGACATAAACTTCGTTGGCACCGGGGTAGGGCCTGAACAAGTGGTCAGCACAGCTTCTAGGTACATCGTCGCGCATCAAACTCACCATTTGAATAGATAAGTGCCCATGTTTGAAGCGCGGTGGGCACGCGGTAGGGCAGCTGTTGAACCTTCGGAGCTTTGGGGGGAGTTTCTGGCAGGTGCCAAAGTTGGAGATCACGGGGCGGGATTATTAGTAGGCGATGGGGGGGAAGAGGGGTGCGTAGCGAGCACACAGACAAGGAGCGACTGGAAAGCAAATATCCAAGAGTACAACTACTGGAGTACTGTACAGTAGCGCTGAATTAGCTGGATTAATAACTTGGCCTGGCCGCAAGGAAAAGAAGGAAGCAAAATGAGGGCGGCAGGAATTAACTCTGCCTCGTGGGAGTGACGAGGCCGTCGTGGGGGCGCCCGAACCGTCAGCTGGCATATAATCTTAGAATCTTACACTGCCCCCAACCACTTGGCCCAAGCCGGTTTTGGAGCTGTCTTGGGTGCTGTCAGCCCCGTTATTGCGGGCGCCGGAAGCAGAGCTCTCAATGCTCGCAAGCAGAGTACTGTGGCACAATGACACTCTTTACTGATGCACACAGAAATAAAAGATTGCTGTTCTGCTCCCTGATCCTGCAAACAGGCTGCCTTCAGAGTAAGCTTGCTTGCACCTCTGGTTTACTTTGCCTGAGAGTTTGGTACTTTGCACAAGGCTTGTTATGGTCAATGTACACGTACCATGGTACTGTAATTCTGGGCTGCGTGGGCTAGGGTTTCACCCCGCGTAGGTAGCAATAATTAGCATACTCTTAGCCCACCACCCCGCCGCTCCTGCCAGGTTGGCGTGATTAACTTGGGCTAGCAGGATCCAAGATCAAGGAGATCCCCTGTTGGCTAGCTGTAACTGGGTGGCTCTTGCCATCATAGCTGGTCTTGCCATCATAGCTGGGTCTTTCCTTTGGGGCTCTTGCCATCATAGGCGATCTTTCCTCTTGCAAGTGGGAGCTCCTCCCTACTTAGTGCCAACCACTGCTACAGTGTAAACCACTAAACCAATTGTCACTGCTGGTTGCAGTGTTCGGAGGATTATGACATCATCTGATTCAGGTGTTGTCAAAGTTTGGTGTGATTTGATTGGCCAGGTTGGATCAGAACAGGCAAGTAATGACTGTGAGTTTTGATGCACGCTCTTGCCTATTGTTGCCTACGGTACCGTACTCTCTCCAAACTTAGCAGGCACTACCGCGATCTTATTCCTCTTGGAGCCACCATTCAGGCATGAAGCTTATCAAAAGACACATTGATCGGGATGGCAGCGGCTCCGTCGTCCTCCATCCCGAGGAGCCAGAAGACATGGTCTGTAATTCCCCGACCAAATCGCGATTCCACTTCTTACATCATTTTAGTGGCATGCATTCAACCTGATCAGACCGGGAGATCTCTTGACCGCTTCTGCCATCAGACGAGTTGTCAATGAGACGACGACAAGCTCGAGTTCGCAGCGTGTTCACACCAAACTCACCATCAGAATCAAGTCACTGGACTTCGACGCCCACGCTGGCCAACTCCATGTGGCTGGCCAAATCGCACGCGAGAACAAGTTTGCCAAGATCGGCCAATTCCACACACTCGACCTCGAACTGCTGCGAGACTTCACCCTCGAGAAGACTGTCGAAGATGGTGCCGAAGGCTGGGACAGTGTCGCCATCGCCCAACTCAACGAAGCCGTCGATCCAAACAGAGGCACCGAAGCCGTCGCCGTCGTCATGCAGGAAGGTGCTGCTAACATCTGCTTCATCACCCAGTCTCAGACCATACTGAAGCAGCGCGTCACGCTTGCCGTTTCTCAGAAGCGAATCGGCTCGCGGCGGTCGACGGAGCACGACAAGGCACTACAGAAATTCTTCAAAACCGTCTTGGACACGCTGCTACGGCAGTTGGCAGGTCTGATGGAGGGTAAGGATGGTAGCACCTCGTTTCCAGTTCTGGTTGCTAGCCCAGGATTCACGGCTGCTGCATTTGTCAAGTTCGTCAACGAGACCGCTCTCGTTCGTGGAGACAAGATGCTGCTCGATCTCGTCAAGCGAAAGATATTCCTGGTCATACACACCAGCTCCGGACACCTACACAGTCTGAGGGAAGTGCTGAAGAGTCGAGAGGTCTTGGCCCGGATGAAGGACACCAAGTATTCACGAGAGACAGGGCTGATGGACCGCTTCTTCACCATGCTGCGCAAGGATGACGGAAGGGCCTGGTATGGTAGCAAAGAGGTCGAAGCAGCGGTCGATATGGGCGCCGTCGGACGTGGAGGTGGTGTTCTATTGATCAGTCACAGTCTCTTCAGGAGCCCTGACATTGCAGTCCGACGACGATGGGTTCATCTTGTCGACCGTGTGCGTAACGAGGAGGGTGGTGAGGTTCGCATCCTGAGCAGTGATCACGAGAGTGGCAGACGACTGGAGAGTTTGGGAGGCATCGCTGCGATCTTGACATATTCCATAGAAGACATGGACGACGAGGACGAGAACTGAAGTTCTCTCCTTGTCAACAGCTGTCTGTCCTCTGCGTTTTCCCCGTAACTTACACGCGTATAACCAGCGTAATACAAGTCCAGTGGCTGGGGGCGTTTAATGTATGAAACTAGCCATCGATTGGCGAATAAGTCGCCTAAGATGGCGCCAATGCCGCCAATGCCGCCAATGCCGCCAATGCCGCCAATGCACGTCACTCGGGAGGCGCCACGATTCCACATCAGTTCTCGCAGTTTCATCTCTTCTGCTTCATCCTCGGATCCTTTCTATGCCCTCTACACTCTGTATGTCCTGCTGCCGAAATGTCTGCCGCAAAGGCGCCCGCGATGACAACGCGGCAGGCCAAGCGTCTCAACAGGAAACAAACAGCGCAATTCGAATTCACCGCCTCGCAGTTACGCCGCGCCGATCGCCAGGAAGAAGTGGAAATGCGTGAGAAGAAGAAGCAGGAGAAAGAGCAGAGGAGAGCACTAAACAAGCGCAAGCGGGAAGAGCAGGAGGAGAAGCAGCGGGCGATCAAGCGCCGCATGCTGGAGGAAGGAAAGATCTCGATCGAGGACACTTGGGGCAGAGTGACCCGCAGTCAATCCAGGCTTAACAGTTACTTCACTGCGCCGGTTGAGCAGGCTGTGGGAAGGCCGAATACAACGTCTACTGTGGTGGGAGCCACAAGTGAAGACAAGACTGACATTCCTGCGAGAAGAGACAAAGCGAATCAACAATGTCTGCATTCCGACTCACAGCCACAAAGACTCAGAAACAGTCAACCTCCGTCGAAGTCGTGGACGGATAGCGCTGACCACGGCAATACAACGTTGGATTGCCATCCCCCGACAGTCGCTGCGCATCCAACTCATTCACACTGGCTGCGACACCGCTCTCAGCAAGTCTCTTCATCGATCAAGAGCACACAAACGGCAGCACCTTGTCCAGCTAGCTCCTCGATGAGCAGACGTGGTACATCTCCAGGGTTTGCTGATGCCAAAGAGAAGGAAGAGCTGCTCCTCCTGATGGACAAGTTCGAGGATGACATCATTGTCGCTGAAGACGCAACAGCAGAAATCATTCCTAGCCCGCCTGTGGAGGACGATCTGGCGGCAGGATCCTTCCGCTCAGTACTATCAGAGATGACCGTCGCCAACGTGAACACACGAGCGCAGGAGAAGCCGGATACGACGTCAGTTCCCGAGGGCAGCGGCCTCGCAACTCCTTCCAAACCCCGCGACCCCTTTGCCGAGTTTAACAGCGGCGACTTCGACCAGAACGATGACGACGACTTCGACAAGGACAAGGACAAGGACAACAAAAGCAACGATCAGCTCGCATGGGATAAGGAGAACACAGACCCCCTTCACATCTACAGCAGCGCTAAAGCAACCCCGAAGGCGGCAGCCAAACTTGCCATCACCGACGGGGAGAAATCCGAAGCTGGCCCTTCGAGCTGTCGCAAGCGACTCGTCGCATCTCAACAACTAGATCCGCTGCTTTCTTCCCCTTCCAAGAGACTTGACGGTTTCGAAGATATCTTCGACGAGGACTTTGACACTGGCGGCGAGAATGAAGATGAAGATGAGGACGAGGACGAGGACGAGGACTACTTTGCCGATGACGGAATCGACGACGCAACACTCCTGACC
This sequence comes from Chaetothyriales sp. CBS 135597, assembly GCA_003709825.1. Taxonomy (NCBI): domain Eukaryota; kingdom Fungi; phylum Ascomycota; class Eurotiomycetes; order Chaetothyriales; species Chaetothyriales sp. CBS 135597. Next base: position 622,254 of record QQXN01000008.1, on the reverse strand, counting down.
TTGTCAACACAGCGGCCGTCAACCACAGACCGAATAGTCGACCTCAACGGCTCTCCACGCAAACTCACCGCCAGCCGAGATGCGCTGGTCAAGCCCAGCCCGCTGACCTACATTAACGGCAAAATAATGCCGGCCCTGCCGCGGTCTCCTCGTCATCATCATCATCATCATCATCATCCTCCTCCTGCGAGTTCGCCTCGGGCTTCTAGACTGACAACAGCACCGGCTTCACATGCGAACACCCCTCCTCCTCCTCGTCATCATTCTAGCCCGGCGCGGGGAGGTTCCCGCCTCGCACAAGAGTCGTTATCTTTTAACAGCGTGTGCGACGATGAGTTGCTCGGGATTGTTGAGCAAGTCGAGCAGGAGTTGAGTCAGAAGAAGAAGAAGAAGAAGAAGGCTCCCGCTACTTCTTTTTCTGCCGCCACTCTCAAGGGGAAAGAAAAGGAGATTTTGCGCCGGCCAATACTGCCTCCGCCTCCGCCGCCACCGCCGCCGAAGACGACGGCGACGACGATGATGATGACGACGACGACAGATATGGCACTGCCACCGCTGGCAACGCAGCATTATCTGATGCTGATGGCTGATGATGATGATGATCTCGACAGGGACGGAGTCTTCTGATGGATGGGGGGAATAATTAACGATTATTATGACCATTTGCATACATACATATATGCATGTATGCACACAGCAACGGCATGAACTTTGGCATTATTCACACAAGGGAGAGAGAGAGAGAGAGAGCTACTAACCAGCCCACAAGAGGGAGATAGGAGCCAGTTACTACACTATTAACATAAATGCAAGAATATGCAGAAAGACCAAGATGATGGAAGAGGTTGTGTCTCTTTCTTTTTTTTTCCTCTTTTGTTATCTTTATAAGATTGCATTTTGCACAGTTCTGTTTGCTGTGGATTTTACAGCAGCAGCAACAGCAACAACAGACTTGCAACCAAATTCTGTTGAGGAAGAAGCTAGCCATTGCAGGGGGGCGGGGGGGAGGAGGATTATCTGCAATCGCTCGATCATGCTCATGCTCCATCGTTGACAGGAGCATATGGATACACTGCACTGCTTCCGTTCGCCTCGCATCTCAGGTTCCTTGGCTTTTGTCCCTTGGGTCCATCCGAACAATGCGAACTCCGTGTGTCTTTCTCACCCTTAGGCTCGTGCAGACTCTCAATACCCTTCGCAGTGCGATCTCTCTCTCTCATTCTCTCTTCTCCATCTACTCGTCATCCTCATCGTCATCCTCGTCCTCCTCATCTTCGTCCTCCTCGACCGCGGTCAAGGCAATGCGGTCCAGATCTCGGGCACCGGCCTGGGTGATTCTCCGGCCGCCCCGGCCGCCCTCCTCATCCTCATCAACCTTCTCAACAATGCCGAGCTTCTCCAGGGCCTGGACAACCTTCCGGTCAACGCTGCCGGAGGCATCGACGTGGTGCGACGGGCGCGAGCCTCGGTTCTTGGGCGAGCCGTGAACACGTCGCAGGCGGCCAATACCGACAGACTTGCGGAGGTAGATGTGGCGGGCGACTGCGGCAGCGCGCACGTAGAACCAGTCGGGCGATTGCGGCGGCAGCTCGTTTGATTGCGAGGTTTTGACCGTGTCAACCCAACCTGCGGAGAAAAAAAAGACACCGGTCAGTATGAAGGACTTTTCAATTTTTTTTTCTTTTCTTCTTGTTGGCCAAGCAGGCGTGGCAGTCTGGGTGTGTGGGGTTTTGAGCTCGACCTGAAAAGCATTGCTGTCCAGGGGGCCTTGACCGATTGATTTGATGGTTCGGGGTTGCTCATCATCAATCGGAAGGTGTCTCACCTGGGATCTGGAGTTTGCCCTGTCGCTTCAGGAAGTCGGCATAGGCAAGGATGAACTTTTGAGCCTGTTGTGGGAGGAAAGGTCTTGATTAGCACTGTCCCTGCGCGAGTTCTTGGAACTCCTCGGAAGAGGCATTGATCAGGCTCTTACATCGACATCTCGAACGGTAACGCCACCCATGATTGCGATTTGTAGACACAGTGGTCTCGGCAATCAGTAGTTGGTTGTGAAGGGTAGAGGAGTTGGTCGTGGGTGGTGGGGGATGTTGGTTGTGTAAACCGAGTGCGGTCAAAAATCTGGTAGTGCGATGCCAAGAATTTCATCCATGAACAAAGCGAAGACGCCAATCAATTTAGGCCTTGGCACACTAGTTGTTTGCTCCTCTTTCTAAATGTTCCATCTTGTAGTTCTCGGCCTTGGCTTGCCTATAGATCTGATTGGTTTTGCAATATCAATCTTCCATCTATCAAAGTCCGTTTATTGCGAGGGTCAATTAGAGAAAGTCATAGTGACAGTACCCTCTTGCCTTCCTCCAAGGCTTGTCCTTCAAATGTTGCTCTGTTTTTTGACGCGCCGCTTTGGTGGACCACCCATGGCCTTCTTCCAATCTTCATCGATTGCCTGCTTCTCCCGCAACGGCTTCGAGTACCAATTTTTCTTTAGCTCTTCCTCGGTCGCCCGCCAGTTTTCTGTCTCAGTACCCAGCCATTCGGCAGCGAGCTTGGCAATCTCTGTCGGCGCTTCCAAGGCCAAAAGGTGACCAACCCCTTGTAGGGTCACTGACTTGACTTTGCCTTCTGCAGCTCCGCCACTTCCCCCAATGCCTGTGCCAGTGATGCGGACCCGGGCAATGTCTAGCTCCTTACTATTCACATAACTCTCGGCGCCGATCAGGTAGAAGACACTCGGTCTGACCTCGTCCAAACGCCGAAATGTTCTCGGAGGCTCACTTCTGTAGAATGGCGCACTGACACGGCTCTCTGGGTCAATATCCGGATGGGTCCGTCTATCAATCTTTCCTCCGCTTTCCCATCCATAGCCCTGATAGTTTGGTCGTAAAAATGTGTACACCTCCTGGCCAACGGGAGTGGTGAGGGTCACTTTTCCATTTTTGTCAGGATACAGAGCGGTGGGCAATGACCTTAACCCGTATTCGACGAAGATGCTCAACGCCCTTGGATCCCAGGCCTGGTAGAAAGGGCTCCGCTTGAATCCAGCCAGGGCGGCCTCTTTACTCTCCCATAAATCCGCCCGAAAGGTCGAGGCGGCCGCTGGAGAAAGGATTGGTGAATTCTTCACTAGCTCAGCCGACTGCGGTTGTATTACCGGATCCAACAGGATCAACCCTTGAAACAAGCTCGGATGGAAAAGCGAAGCATAGGTCAAATTGTTACCTCCCACGCTGTGCCCGACCCCGAATATTGGCCGAGGTAACTCCTTCCTGAACAGATTGACGATATGCAACAGATCACGGGGATGATCGTACCAGCTAGGATCGTTCCCTAGGTTTTGTTCATTGAGCACGTAGCTCTCTCCTTGATGGGCGAGATCAGCAATCCAGATTCCACGGATCTTGAATTTGGAGTTTGGCTTTTCAGATTCAGCGAGGAGGTCATCCCAAAGTGGCTCATAAAGCTCTTTGGGGAACGCGTTGGCGTGAGCCCCAATCAGCGAGATATCTCCTGGCGAAGGGTTTGGGTTGGAGAGGGGAATGTATTGCTTGACGGAGAGTTGGAGCTCATCGTCTGGCGAGTTGGCCGTGGCACGTGGGAATTCACGGAGGTAGGAAGACGGGACACGGTGGGAAATGACTCTGAATTTCGATGCCGACATCTTTGCTCGCAACAATAGCAATCAAGGTGCGTCAATGACTTTGGGTTCTCCTTAACTTAAGATATACGACATACCTCGGTAAGCAGAATGAGGTGCTTACATCGTATATTGTTACGGACGTATCAAGAAGAGGTATGACGCCGAGGCCAACCACCATGTTAACAATGCTTAAAGGAACAACAACCCTGTGTCTTACGGCCGATCCTTCGCACTGAACACCGGCAGTTCACCCAGCGCACTTGGTCCATAGAATAAAACAACTATTCACGGCAGACAATGTTTCTGTTTGCCGTGCTGCGCCATCTACCAGACTTTAATACGATGTGCCAGCTTGGATAATATTCCTCTGGGTAGTGAAGGAATGACAGCAGCTTAGACCTTGGTCGCAAGAGTCTCACAGGATCAATGAATGGGATTTTCATCTCGAAATGGAGAAGGAAGATTTCCTGGAGCATACCGAAATAGCCCTTGGTATAAAGCATATACGAAGCTTTGGCTTATACATCAGTTTCGGAACTCAGACTTGGTATGATAGTCCTCCCACTGCACATAGGCCTGGAATTCGGCATAGCAAGTCTCTGGATCACTTTCCATCTTGAATGTGTAGGCTGCTTGTTCGTCATCAATCAGTATTTTCTTCAGGTTGCCGCCCGCACTGGCAGCCTCTACAAGCAGCTGTCCCTGACAGGCATGCTCGGCGCTCAGAAACAAAAAGGCAGCCTCGTCAACGGTCTTTCCCACCGTCAGCAAGCCGTGATTTCGCAAGATGCACATCTTATTGGTTGGGCCGAGTGCCTTGGCGATCTGTTCGCCCTCCTCCGCAGCAAATACCACGCCGCCATACGAGTCGTAGACAGAGTGGGCGTTGTAGAATTTGCAGCAGTCCTGGGTCAGCATATCCAGCGGTTTTCCAAACGCACTCCATGCTTTGCCATACACGGTGTGGGCGTGGCAGACTGCGGTGACGTCTGGTCGTGCTTTGTGCACCTCACTGTGGATGAGGAAGCCGGCTGCGTTTGGTGGATAGGATCTGTTGCCGCCAACGACCTTGCCATCCATGTTTACTGCAATCATGTCACTAGCCTTGAGCAAACCAAAATGCTTGCCCAGGGGATTGGTCCAGAAGACTTCGTGAGATTCGGGGTCACGGACACTGATGTGACCAGAAATGCCCTCAACAAATCCTTCCCGAGCCCAGTGGCGGAAAGCAGCAGCCATATGCTCTAGCTGCCATTGTCGCTGGGCGCCGAATGTATCGAACCGAGGAATGCCTGGAAGGACAACGTCTCCATGTGAAATCGCAGCTAGGGGACTTTTATCTTCCATGCCATGCACATGCTTTTCTTGCGTCTCTTTACTCGGCTTCGCAAGGGCGACATCCTCAACTGCAGATGGTGCCATTGTACTGGTAATTGCTGTGTGGCGTTTGGACCAAGGCTTTGAGAATTAAAACGTGCCTCTTCAACTTGGGCGGAGAAAAGTAACAGCTCCATCTATGAACCAAACATGCCAAGAACAGTTGTACACCTGCAGCACATCTCATTAAGTGGTTAACTTGAACTCAAGACTTGGGGTTGTTACAATATATATTTTAACAACACTGACCTCTCTCGCAATCGGCCATAGGATGTGGAAAACAGCGTTCCCCGTTCGCTCAACGAACTTAAGCCACATGCCGGTAGGTTAGTAGTTGGGTGGGTGACCACCAGCGAATCCCTACTGCTGATTGTTTTTTGCTCTTTGATCTTTCTGCTCCATTTTTGTCTTGCCAGAGAAGCAGTTGTGTATATATATTAGAGCGGCACATATTCCTTTCGCAATCGGCCATAGGATATGGAAAACAGCGTTCCCCGTTCGCTCAACGAACTTAAGCCATATGCCGGTAGGTTAGTAGTTGGGTGGGTGACCACCAGCGAATCCCTGCTGCTGATTGTTTTTTGCTTTTCAATCTTTTTCTAAACAGAAGATCCTCAGATAATATTGATACCAAGGAGAGTTCGCCTGCTTGTGCAGAGACTGATGTAGAGACTGATGTAGATGCTCATCTGCACTCATCCCACTCCCCACTTGTTATATTATTTTGCTCTCTTGAAAATGTCTGCAGTGCTTGGTTCACATCTGCCTAAACTCACTGTTGTACAGGGTTGAGATACCTGTCGTGCTTAGCTGCCGCACTCTATCGAGGAGAGTTGCTCCATAAAAGACATTTTGCATGGATCTGGAGAGTTTCTGGGTGGGATGAGAAGAGCTGCTGGTTCACCATCGCTTGAAGATGGCTGAAGAGGAGGATCCCATGTACGGAATATAGAAGAACAGTAGTTGTATGCTCTCAACCCGGAGCTCGAAACTCAAACATGATGGGGTGGAATGTCATGAACGGCATCCTTGGCTTGTGAGAAGACATCAACATAAGCAGTCTCATCGATAGCTATGCAAAGCACAATGTTATATATGCCAAAATCGTACGGTTAAAGTCAGGGGTGGTAGTCAATGGTCATACAGATTTGTAAGTGGACGTCGGAATGTTCAAGCAGGGTAGGAAGGAGTGCCCAATGACCTATTGCGGCGCCACACGAAGAAGGCACGTCCAGCCAATCATAACCTGCACAATATTTGCTCTGTTTGCCAAAAACGCAGGTACAAGTTTACTTGCGAATGTCCACAGACCAGACAGTTAGTTGTATTCGCGACCGGCCTTCTGATTCCATCTCTTTGAGGTGAGACAGTGTAAGAGTCTGGAGGGGGCATGTCATGTCGTCGCAGCGTGTGCGAGCTGCGATTCCGCTCCAGTCACCTCCAATTCGGCACCCCCTCGAAGCAGCCTCGAGTCTCTTTACCTAGCCGCCGACAATGGATCTCGTCCGAAGGGAAGCCCAGACACGAGACGCACCGAAGCCTACTAGGTGGTTCCAAGGCCACGGGCGATGGAAGAGGGGATGAGACAGCAGGCAGTGGCAGGAGACGTGTCACGATTTCTGGCCTCGTTCGCAGTGTACGGAAGCAGAAGCGGGTAGCATTCGCACACATCCAGGATGGGACGACGTATGAGCCAATACAGGCCATTCTAGATCCCCAGCTGGCGGCAAACATCACCAACGGCGCGTACGTCGAGCTCAGCGGCCGCTGGGAACGATCACAGGGCAAAGGCCAAGCATATGAGCTTCAGGTGGAACAGGTCAACAGCATTGGCGAGTCGAATGCAGACGAGAATCCGATCCAGAAGCAGTCGATGGCGACCGACTACCTCAGAACGATCCCGCATTTGCGCATAAGAACACCCTTTCAGTCGATCCTGGCACGGGTGCGGAGTCACCTCATCCACAGCTCGGCAGACTTCTTCGATGGTCTCAGCCCGCCGGCTGTGCAGGTGCAGCCTCCTCTGATCACATCGTCCGACTGTGAAGGTGCAGGCGAGGTGTTTACCTTGTCGCCCCAGAGCTATAACGACCAAGCCGAGAGCAAGGCATCGGCATCCTCTTCCACGCATGAGACAGCAACAACAACAACAGCAGCAGCAGCAGCAGCAGCAGCAGCCAAGCCTAGACAATTCTTCCGCGAGCCCAAATACCTGACTGTCTCGTCACAGCTCCACCTGGAGGCCTGGTCGGCCGAGCTGGGCAATGTATGGGCGCTGTCGCCCACTTTCCGTGCCGAGGAGAGCGACACCTCTCGCCATCTTGCCGAGTTCTATATGCTCGAGGCTGAGTTCCGGGGCACTGGCGGACTGGGATCGGTCACACGGATCGCAGAGCAGCTGATCAGATCGCTGACTCTGTCGCTGGCAAATCACCCAACCGGCGCAGAGCTTCTCTCCCTCTACGCCGACCGCAAACACCGGCCCAGCGACTCCGAGTGTCCGGATTTGGAAGACCGCTGGTCACGACTGACGGGGGATTCCTTTCTCCAAGTGAGCTACACCGACGCCATTCGCGAGCTATCACAAGCCGCGGCCTCGAGCACCAGCACTATCACCCCGCCATCCTGGCAGGCCGGCCTCGCGCTCGAACACGAGCGTTGGCTTGTCGACAACCTTGGCCGCGGCCGGCCCATCATCGTGACTGATTACCCCAAGATCCAGAAGCCATTCTACATGCTACCCTCGAACCTGGACACCGACCACGAAACAGAAGCAGAAACAGAAACGGTCGCCTGCTTCGACATCCTCCTGCCGCACGGCTATGCCGAAGTCTGTGGCGGCTCGCTGCGTGAACACCGCCTGCCGCAGCTCATCAACGCCATGCGCGAGAAGAAGCTTCTTTTATCGTCGTCGTCGCCAGAAGAACAAGCGGGCTCATCATCAACTCCGTATCCCTACCTGCAACCAGGCGAGAGCCTGGGGAGTCTGCAGTGGTACGCCGACCTGCGCCGATTCGGCACCAGTCCACATGGCGGGTTTGGTCTGGGTTTTGACCGGCTGCTGGCATATCTGTCGGGCGCGGCCAGCGTGAGAGATGTGGTTGGGTTTCCGAGATACTGGGGGCGAGCGGATTGCTAGTCGCGGAAAGAGATGGATCATTTGCTTGAAGTCAAAAAACGTGTGTGTGTATGTATATACCGCTTATAGATGTTCTCGGTACCTCCTACATGTACTACAACCAGGGAATACAATTATATGTACTCTCCTCACCCGGTCTTCTTCTCGGAATCAGGAGCGGCGCCGGTCTCATTAGCAGGCTTTTCGCTCGTGCCACTTCCACTAGCAACAATCAAGCTCTGATCTGTGCCCTTGTTCGCCGCCTTGGGATCGACGGCCGCATCCAAGACTTGGCCTGCCGGTGCACTGGCAATCTCATTCACTTGTTCGCTCGTCAAGACATCTGCCACACGGGCAGCCCGACTCTGCACGAGCACGGTGGCGGGTCCGTCGAAGCGAAGGAACAGTCTGTCGCCCCAGATTGTGCGTCGGGACCAGGTCTGTATTCGCAGCAGGAGATTCCGCAGCAGCTTGTAAGTGCCACTGTCCTGCAGGGCGAGCAAGAAGCGTGGCGAGGGGAACCAGTTGCCCAGCTGCAGCGGGATCTGGAAACGCAGAGTGGAGGACTTGAAGCGGAAGGGCGTCGGCTTCGGCGAGGGCGCAGACGAGGTGTAGGCGAGCACGTTGGAAGGGTGGGCGACCCACGATTCACCGCGGGCCAGCGAGACGCTGTAGATCTGGCCCTGGCCGGACAGACAAACCAGCCCGCGGCCGGTGAGCACGGTGTTGCCCCAGGTGCTGGGTGTGAGCGAGGTGTGGAGCTTGGGCGTGACAACGAGTGAGGAGCCTGTCCAGGCCAGCAGGGCAGAGCGCTGCAGGAGAGTCCAGTCGGTGGTGCCGTCGAGGTTGAGCACGCTAAAGGACGTGTGCTTGGACGGTGTAGAGATCAACGCGCTGTACGAGGCCGGCGAGGTGATGCGTTGGTAGAGGAAAGGGATGCCTAGGGTGAGGCGGGTGAGCGGCGATAGGATGCGGAGGGAGGAGATGACGTCGTCTGGCGTCGACGATGGAGCTGTCGATAGGCCGACCAGAGTGCCACGACGTGTGAACAGGTGCTGGCTGGGCGACACTGTGGCCGACAGGAGCGAGTAGGGAGCTCCAATGATTTCAAAGGAGGCGTCTGCATGAGTTAGCAAAGACCAAAAGGTCAAAAAGGAACAGGAAAAGGAATGTACCTGGCGATGAGGCCGACCTCGACGGCCCAATCAGCTCGATTTTGGCCGTGTCGGTCGACGGCGTTGCCTGCACAGTAATGAATCGATATCCTCCCACGCGCCGTCCGGCGATGATGTGGGCAGGAAAAGCCCATTGCCGCGAGGAATTGGTCAGCCGGTGCAGGCTGTGGGACGAGATGAGTGGCATGATGGGCAACGCCAGTTGAAGCAAACGAGCTGAAGTCGATCGATGAACGGTACACACACTCACACCCAATGTTCAGAGCTTCCAAGTGAAGCCGCGCTCACCGAGGAGCTTGAGCTCCTAGAAAAAAGGACGCAAGGCTGAGAAACAGACATAACGCACGCTGATTGGTTGCCTTGCGAGCACGCAAGGCTAGCCAAGAGCGTCGAAATCAGCACAAATGCCTCAGTGTCAAAGCTAGCTTCCAGGGGAGTGTCCTGAGAGTGAGGTGGATTGTGTTGAATATGAGCGTGCGCTGCGTCAACGAGTTACAATGTTGCTCCGGGGCGCTCTCCACGGCTGTTCAGGCTCGATAAGCCACAAGCTGCCAAGCAGAACTATAAGATACTTCCCGGACGTGGGACGACGACGACGACATGGTGTGCAAACCCAGGTCTTCAGGGCATTTTCCCAGCATCACTTCCTGTTGCAGCAGCAGGCTCAGCCGCCATCAAAGCCAGCAGCTGGTCCAGCCCTCGCTGCACTGAAGAAACAGCCAAGTGCTGCCAGCTCGACGGCGGCCAAGCAGGATGGCCTCACGTCTGAACAAGTGGTGTCAACGCAGCAACAGCGAAAGGCTGATTGGGCGATTGTAAAGGAAATGGTGCAGTATCTCTGGCCCAAGGACGACCTGGGATCGAAAGTGAGAGTGGTTACTGCTCTCAGTCTGCTCGTTGGGGCAAAGGTGCTGAATGTGGAGGTTCCTTTCTACTTCAAGAGCATTGTGGATTCGATGAACATCGACTTTGCCGCGGTTGGGGGCACCGCCTGGACAGTTGCTGGGTCTCTGATCGTAGCATACGGCGTGACCAGGATGGGAGCAACTGTTTCGCAGGAGCTGCGCAACGCCGTCTTTGCCAGTGTGGCACAGAAATCGATCAGGAACGTGGCCAGGAATGTGTTTGCCCATCTGCTCAAGCTCGATCTGAACTTTCACCTCTCGCGCCAGACGGGAGGAATGACGCGGGCGCTGGATCGGGGCACCAAGGGCATCAGCTTCTTGCTGACCTCGATGCTCTTCCACATCTTTCCAACAGTGCTGGAGATCAGCATGGTGTGTGGCATCCTGACCTACCAGTACGGCGCTCAGTTTGCCGCTGTCACCGCGGTGACGATGGCAGCTTATGCGGCCTTCACCATCACAACGACGTCGTGGAGAACCAAGTTCCGCAAACAGGCCAACGCAGCTGACAATGAGGGGGCCACAGTGGCGGTTGACACGCTGATCAACTACGAAGCGGTCAAGTACTTCAACAACGAGAATTTCGAGGTCAATCGATACGACAAAGCGTTGAAGAAGTACGAAGACGCATCGATCAAAGTGACGACGTCACTGGCATTCCTCAACAGCGGCCAGAACATCATCTTCTCGAGTGCTCTGGCGACGATGATGTACATGGCTGCTAACGGAGTGGCTGCGGGAGACCTGACCGTGGGCGACCTAGTGATGGTCAACCAGCTAGTCTTCCAGCTGTCCGTTCCTCTCAACTTTCTTGGATCTGTATACCGCGAGATGAGACAGTCTCTGTTGGACATGGAGACTCTCTTCAAACTGCAGAAGGTCAACGTGACCGTCAAAGAGGTCGCCAACCCGCGTCCTCTCTCTCTCACGCGCGGCGGAGAGATCAAGTTTGAGAATGTCAATTTTGGCTACCTCAGCGATCGACCGATTTTGAAGAATCTCAGCCTCACCATTCCAGCAGGTAAGAAGGTTGCCATCGTGGGACCCAGTGGATGTGGCAAATCGACCATCTTGAGACTACTGTTCCGCTTCTACGATGTCAACAGCGGCACAATAACCATCGACGGCCAGGACATTCGCCAGCTAAGTCTGGAGAGCCTGCGCAAGTCTATTGGGGTGGTGCCGCAAGACACACCACTGTTTAACAACACGATTGAGAACAACATCAGATATGGGCGTGTTGACGCCAGCTTTGAGGAAGTCAAGCATGCTGCGGAGCGGGCCAGGATTGCCGACTTGATCGAGCATCTGCCGCAGGGATGGGACACGAAGGTAGGCGAACGCGGCATGATGATCTCGGGTGGCGAGAAGCAGAGGCTGGCTGTGGCCCGGCTCTTGCTCAAAGACCCACCCTTGCTCTTCTTTGACGAAGCAACATCGGCCCTGGACACGTATACGGAGCAGACACTGCTGCAGAACATTAACAGCATCCTGAAAGAGAAGGGTCGGACAAGCGTCTTCGTTGCGCACAGGTTACGCACGATCTATGACGCGGACATCATCTTCGTGCTCAAGGAAGGCCAGGTGGTCGAGCAGGGCACCCATGCCGAGCTGCTCGCCATCCCCGACGGTGTCTATGCCCACCTGTGGGCCACTCAGGAGGTCACTCTCGGTCAAGAGCAGGCCCTTGAGCGTGCGCTCCAACAGGAAGATTCAGACACTGAGCTGTCAAAGTGATCTGCGAACGTGGCTGTCAGTCTGACGCCGCAACCTGGGGCCTCGTCCAGGACAGGATGGGCATCCAATCAAGATCTCGGGTCAGAACAAGCTTTTTTCCGCCACTGCACGCTGTGAAATTGGACGTCTGAGAAGGAAGGATGGCAACAATGTTTGTGTGTGAGAGAGAGAGAGAGAGAGATCAAGCACTCAAAGCCGTGCTCGTAACCAGTTGCGGAACCGAGGTGTACACAGTATATGTAGATAGCCTTTTGGGTTTGGTAAGAAACGAGATATCCTGACAACGAAGCTCTCATTTTGGCTTTTGACTGCCAGGCCGCTCGCTTCGAGAAGCTAATAAAGGGGTAAGGTATACGAGTAGCTCTCCCACGTGGGCGGATATTCCCACTTTTCGACACCAAACGACAGGGGAGGAGCTATCTATCGTCTCCACTTTTAGGCAGCAAAAGGTCAATGGTCACGACTACAGTAGTACGTATACTAGTATGGATACAGTACGGCCAATAACTTACAAGCGCCACTCCTTCAGGCATAGCGCCATCGGAAATTCTCCTGAACCCATGGCGCAACTTACTGTAAGTGTACTGTAGCTTGACCATTGTCGGGGAGTCCCATAGCTTCTGAACGAGTTTTGACAGCTGTCGGCATCCCTAGACTGTGGTAGTGTCCTTGTTTCAGAACGACTGGGTCAGACTGGATGAAGAAGGAACAGGCGAGCCAAAAAGAACAGACCTGCGGTCCAGCTACAGAGCCGTACCGTAACACACACACACACAGAGTGAGAGAGAGAAGAGAGAGAGAGAAAACTCTCTTGTCTGTGTTCGCATTAGTTCACGCACTTCGGGAAGCGCCCCCAAACCTCCAATTTACCCTGTCGAAACTCCGGGACTAATTAATCAGTCCTAAGCTAATCGCCTACTGCACGCGATTCGAGAAGGGGCAGAGAAAAAAAAGAAAAAAAGCAAATTAACGGGTATCGGTAGGTCTCCACTTCTTTTTCCTTCCTTCCCCCTTTTTTTTGTGGTCTTGGCTGTAATTCAGATCCATCCATGCTGTCTGTCTGTACATGTATGCACCCCATCCTGCAAGTTCACCTCCAGTACACTACTGTAACTTTCCCAGTGCTCGTAACTTAATTAACGACGTCGCATCTCCACTTTCTCTTCTCCCACCCCCCAAAGAGCGAGCAGAAAGGCGACATCGCGCGCGATAGACCTACACTACAGCCACCACGAACGTTCTTTCCGTTTGTCATCCATTACCTATCAATCAAGACTCCTTCCTCTCTCTCTTTTCCCCCTCGGAGCTCCTTCCTTTTCTCCTGTCTGTGTCTGTCTGCCTGTCTGTCTGTCTTCCTTCTAGACAGTCTTGACACGTGCGATCTGAGCTCCTCTTTTCCAATTTAGACCCGCCGGGCCGTGCCTGCCAATTCAATTCTGTACTGTATGTAACTCGAGGTAATAATTTAATTAATTATCATTACCAAAAACCCAACCAACCGCCCGGGTCACACAAAACACACAACTCTCGCCCCACGCACGCCCGCCCACCCCACCTACCTCCATTGCTGGCACGGACGGGGCGGTGGTGGTGGTGCCTTCCCCCCCCTGGCCTGGCCTGGCCTGGCCTGGGAAGGGAAGGGAAAGGAAAGACATTTCTTTTAAAAAAAACAAAAAAAAAGCCTCCTCTACTGTGGTTGTACTAGTATACTATTACACTTCCTGTACTGTTACCCCGTAGGATAACCGACCCGAAGCCCAGAGAGATAGTCAGTCGGTCGGGTTAGGACCCAAGCCCCAGGGACCCAGGGACGAAAACCGCCCCCCTCCCCCCCTGGTCGTGGTCTTGTTTTTTGGGTCTTGGTCTAGTCTTGGGCTTAATAAATAAGAAACAGCCCCGCTGGGTTTGGGTCTGGGTCTGGTTCCTTGGTGGTGGTGTTTTGCGTGCTTGCTTGCCTGCTTGCTTGCTCGCTCGGCTGGGGTCGTTCCCTCTGCTTTTTTTTATTAATACATAATACAAAAGATAACGAGGGAGAGAGGAGGAAGGAAAACACACTCACACTCATCTCGCTCTCGCTACACGACGCACCTCATTCAACCGGACCAGCTTGAAATCTCTACTCCACCTCTGCCCTACCTCTACCTCTAACCCCCCACGCCTCGACACTCACTCTCAACTCACCACTGGCGACGGTAATCATTCTGCAACAAGCAGCAAACACCCACCCACCTACCCACGCAGATCTACACACACTCTTATCTCTCTTGCTTTGCAACCACCCACACACACCTACACACCACACCAACACACCAAAACCACATCCCTTTCAGCCAAACCAAACCAACCCAACCCAACCCAACCCAACCCACCAAAAACAAAAACAATGGGCCTCCTGGAAAAACTCCAAGCGCGCCTGGAAATCTACCGGCTGGAGCAGAAATACACCAAGCGCAAGAACCGGCAGACCATCAGCATGGGCGCGAGCTACGTCGACGGCGAGTACTTTTACAACCAGAACACGGCTGCAAGTGGCAGTAGTACCTGGGGCGGTATGGGTATGGGTATGGGTATGGGTAATACTAATAATAATAATAATGCTGGTGGGTTAACATCATCATCGCCATCATCGTCACCGTCGTCGTCACCGTCGTCCTCTAGCCCTTCGTCGCCCGGGGGAAATAGCAACAGCAGCAACAGCAACAGCCACAGCTACAGTAAGAGGAAAAGCAGGTTATGGGCTTGATTTGATTTGATTTGATTTGACTTGACAAAGAGAGAGAGAGGGGGCGGATTTGACACGCATCTATCGATCGAGTTTATTATTACTTCCACTCCTTCTTCACTCTTCTCTTCACTCTTCCTGCTGGTCAAGGAGAGACCGAGAGAAGCGAAGGGGGAAAAGAACCGATAATTCTACCCTTGAGACTTTTTGTTACTTGATTGGCATTTTTGATTTGCATTTGGATTCATCTTCATGAGTTGGCGAGGGCGTCAGGTGTTGTTATTCCATATATATAATACCGAATGTTCTACAGTGCCACCGCTCCCAGTCGCTTAACCCTTCATTTCAGCCTTACTCCAGCCCAGCCAGCCAGCCGTGTGTTCTGTATCCAACTCTGTTTCTCTAGTCCTTATTGTCTGTCATTGCTCGCCAAAATGAGTATCTCTTTTGGCCTACCTCTTCCCGCTACTGCCCGCGGCCTCCTTCTTCTCCTTGTCCTTGCCTTCGCGGCTGTTGCCTCGGCCCATCATCTTGGTCAGATTCGTCGTTAGCGAATTCTTGTGCTTGTGTGCCTTGTCTGCAGGCCCACTGCCCAGAGTCGACGCTGCACCAGGGCCACCACTCACCACTCCCGTGCCAGGACCAGTCACTCTCACTGGGATCCCACCACCACCCGAATTCTGTTTCGTAAACCCAGTCCCTGCCCTGCCCGGCACCGGCCCAGCGCTTTGACTCTGACCTTGCCCACCTGCCGCACCAGCATCATCCGACACGCCAACCGCGTTTCGTCCTTGGCCACTCCCGTACCGTTTCCTTCCCGAGGCGCCGTCATACTCTAGCAGGCCTCTTGATGTACCACTCCCGCCAAGATCATCCTCCGGCTCGTCAGGGTCGTTGAGGCTGCCACCGCGAAGTGCGCGTTCATGCCGTCGTCGTGCCCTCTCCTGGGTTGTGCGGAACTTCTCCAGCAGTTCTGGCCATCTCACGTCGGAGCCACCACCACCAGAGCTGATATCCCGGTTACCGCGCCCGAGCCGTCCAGGCACGGTGGATGCGGATGTATTAGGCAGATTGGCACCAGCCATGCCGGCCACAACACTGCTTGCAGGCAAACCGCCGAGTCAGCTACTGCCAAGAGTGACAAGATATAATAGAGATACATACGACGATCTCTGGCCGCCAGAGGCACCAGTGGGAAGTGCTGCAGGAGTATGCAGCAGTCCTATCGCTGAGACACTGTTGAGCCTGTTTTTCAGTGCCGCAAAGGCAGACGACTGTGGGAGCAGCATCAGCAAGCCGTACAGGCATTTGTACAGGTAGGGGTAACGGTCTGGCTCAAGCAGTTGGAGCCGGAGGTCTGCAATCAGTCTCTGGTTAGAAAGCTTAGCTGAACGATGCACAGAGAGGGCAACTTGCAGGTGAACACAGGACTCTCGAGCAGCTGTACAAGCTTGTCGATTTGGATTAGCATGTTGACTGTCATTTCGAGGTCAGCAAAAATCTGCAGCAAGCTGTACGCCTGCTCATATGCTTGAGCAAGGAGGCACAGAGAGAACGATGCAACGGCATTGTAGCACCACGCGCGAAACAGAGCCACAAAGAACATCTGC
Organism: Chaetothyriales sp. CBS 135597; assembly: GCA_003709825.1. Classification (NCBI taxonomy): domain Eukaryota; kingdom Fungi; phylum Ascomycota; class Eurotiomycetes; order Chaetothyriales; species Chaetothyriales sp. CBS 135597. The sequence goes on along the minus strand of QQXN01000008.1, from coordinate 605,973 downwards.
CCGTCTCTGCTTTCAAGATTGCGCAGCCGCTTACGCAGCTCTGCTAGTTCAGGGGCCGTGATGAGGTTGTTGTTCAGATTTTGCACCATGATGCTGGCAAATTCAACATCCTCGTCCTTTTCAAGGCAATCTGCCAGTGTGCGATAGATCCGTTCTGGCTGTAGGTTGATGCACAACTGGCGTATGATGAGATTGCCCCGAATTTCCAACAGCCTCCGGTCGGTTGAGAAGAGCTGCAAGAGTGCAATCATAAAGGACGTGAAATAGCCGTCCTCGCTGTTCTTGGAGATCTGCGACAGTAGCTGCAGGTCTCGTGTCACGACAGCCTCGGCTGGATCAGACAGCGTCTTAAGCAGTGCTGGGAACGTTCCGTCATTGAAGGCCAGCACTTTCTTCGGTGCCTGTCGGTGCAGCATTATCAGCCAGCTGAGCGCCGCGGCCCGTGTCTCCTGATGCTCATTCAGGAATTGAAGGGTCAGAGCATTGACAGCGGCCGCGTAATCGAGATCGGTGACTGGCTGCGGCGATGGCGATCGATCATCCGCCTGATCTTGCTGTGGCACCTGCAGACTCTCCACCGGCGTCGCAGATTGTTCTGGTGAGGTCTTCTGCGACACATCATGCGGCGACCCTCTTGTCGCTGCAGATGAAGGCGGAAAGCTCGGATCGTCGGCATCTTCACTGTCGTTCTGAAGAGAAACAATATAGTCCATCAGAGAGCGATTCACGCGTGCAGCTGTCGTCCGCACTTGTTCCGATTGCGCAGACAGCGCGGGAAGAACTTGAGACAGAAGACGGGGGACAAACTGCAGAATGTCCTCGGGGCTGACTTCGAAGAAGCTGTCAATCCATCTCAACGCCACTATGCCAATCTCTTCCTCCTTCTGCTTTGACAGGCCTTCGAGTCTGAACGTGGCCGAGGGGTCCTTTGTGGACGACACGTCGACAAACTTCAGCAGAATGTCCAGGATCTTGGCATGGTCGACTTGAACGTCCTGGCCGGGTATCCAGCCGCCGTCGGCATCATTGAGATCGTCATCCACCGTGCCCACATCGGAATCCTCTATAGCATTGTCGCTGGAAGTTGTGTTCACAGCTGTGCCACTGCCTGTAGGGCTCTCTGGCCGCCTTGAGCGAGCTGCTCTGCTCCTGCTCCTACTCTCTGCAATGCCTCGTTTGATCTTAGCAATCTTCTTGATCTCATTCAAGAATCGTTCAAGGAGCCCCTGCGTGGCAACGACGACGTCGCGACTAGGATCGCCCAGGAATTTAAACAGACCCCCAAGAAAGGCCGGCAAGTAATATACAAGCTCGAGGTCAGGTATCGTATCCAGGAGCGTCAACCAGGAGACCAAGAAAGTCCTGGTGAAGGGATTGATGACATGGATGCGTTCCTCGAGAAGGGGAATAAACCTGGCAAGTGAGAAGGCGGTGGGAAGTTCAGTGCTCAATTCCTCCGACAGACTCTCCTTCTCAGCTCTTTCATCAAAGGCCAGAATGGAAATGTACGAAGCCGCCGACTCAGAAACGATGTCCTTGACCAGGCGATCCAGTAGCTCAGCACCATTCTTGACCGAGAGCTCCGAGTCAGCTGCAAGCTAAAGCCTGTTAGCACATGAACTCTACACACACAGCACAGTACAGCATAGTGCATCAGGGACAAAGAAACTCCCTTACCTTACACAGGGCATCAAAGATGTCATTGAAGAAGAGCAAAATCTCGCCCTTGGCAACCTTTGCAATGTTGTACATAGCCTCACAGGCATAGTATCGCACACGAGCATCCTGGTCAGTGAAGCAGGCGAGCACAGGAGGCACAATCTCAGATAGATAGCGTGGGACGCCGTCCTGTTGGATTGATTAGACACGGGAAGAAAGAGCAGAACAAAGCAGAGCAAAGCAGAGCAAAGCAGAGCAAAGCCAGGCACAACTGACCGATCCCAATGCTATCGAAACAGCCGCGAGGCCAATGAGCCCTCCATTCCTAGTGTGCGGATGGTAGACGGTGTAGGCAAAGTCCTGACAGAGCTGCTCTACGATCGTGGAGATCTTGTCGTGGTCCTTGTTGGCGCTTGCCTCGCGGATCACACGCTCAAGCCTGTTACAGAGTCAGACGCAATGATGAGAAGGATGATAACGACGACGACGACCATGATGATGATGGACGGCAACAGTCCCGTCAAATACCTACTCTAGAGCGCCCTGCTTCCGCTTGTCGTAGAGCTTGTCAGCTAGAAGGCGTTGAACCGACTGGTCCATTATGACGGGCCAAGGAGGAGGACGAGGAGGAGGAGGCAAGGCAGCCAGCCTTCAGCTCTCATGGCTTTGCTGACACCCCCTCGGAATTATTTTCTTTCAATTCAATCGTGTGTGTGTGTGTGTGTGTGTGTGTGTGAACGAGTCGAGTCTCCGAATCTTGGTAAAGGTAGAGAGAGAGAGCCGTAGATTGAATTAATTCAACATCCGGGACGGGTGAAAGAAAGCGCGACCACGGGGATCTGTGCTATGATTGGCTGGATGAGCTTTCTTTCCCCATTACGTGTGTAGTGTGTAAAGTAACTACTTAATTGGAAGGCGCGCACGTCTGGTCTGTGCCTAGAACGTGTACACACGTAGTTGGGGGCGGTTTCCAAACCCGAAATAAGGTTCGGTCAACGCAAAGGAATGGGTGTGATCACGTGATCATCCTCGAGATTCCGATGGACTGGCTGGGGGGCGGGCGGAGAGGGGGATATCCTGGTATCGTATTAACTACCTTGCTCTGTCAGAGATTAAGAGGAGTTTGTGGGGAGATCTGTTTGTACCCAGTTGGCGAAATGACAGAATCTGAATTATTATCATCAGGTGCACCTATACGTATCCCCTTGATACTAACAGGATATTATCAACGGAGTAAGAGAGTGCAGACGATCAAGTAGATTCATCAAATATTTCATCCTAGCAAACTCAACTCAGTGGCTGATGTACTGGAACACGGCGCTGACCACCCCCTCGCTAGCCTCCTGCCGCAACAGTAGATCCTGGATCTTACTTAGTTGCCCTGTCCCGTCGCCTCGGTTGACAAAGTGGTTCCAGGTGCTGGTGTCACCATACAGCATCGCGGGCGCCTTGATTGTCTGCGTGCCCTCGGCTGTACAGCGCTTGCACTTGAACGTATCATGCGTGTCGCTCTTGGTATCCAGCTTGAACTGGAAGAGCTCCCTGAGTGATTCGAGAGTGAAGTGCCGCTCGACCTCCTCGTTGGAGTCGACAACAGTGGATGATAGCGCCTGCTTGTGGGACTGTCGCTGGAAGATCTTCTCCTCGATGGTGCCCGTGCCCATGAAGCGGTAGACGAAGCAGTCCTTCTTCTGGCCGTCACGCCACACACGTGCAAGCGCTTGCTGGTCAGCAGCCGGATTCCAGTCCGGGTCGAAGAGGATGAGCCTGTTGGCGCCGATGAGGTTGATGCCACAGCCTCCCGCTTTGCTGGAAAGGAGAAACACAAACTCCTCTCCCTGGGGATCGTTGAACTTGTCGACCAGCTTTTGGCGCTTGTTGACATTCATGGTGCCGTCCAGGCGCAGACAACCGTAGCGGCGCATGCGGCAAAGATTCTCCAGCACGTCAAGAGTCTGAGTGTAGTTGCTGATGAGCACAATCTTGTCATTCGTGTCTTGTCGGATCCGGGCAAGCATGCGCTCGAGCACCATAAACTTGCCAGACCACCAGCATTTGACATCTCTGTCACGACCGCGGCTGCCCTTGGGTGAGTAGTCCTCTGGCCAGCACTTCTCGCTCCCCGGCAGGTCGCTCTCCAGGTCAAGCAGGTCAGGGTGGTTGCACAGCTTCTTGAGGATGCCAATGGCTTTGAGCGGCTGGCTGCCCTTGCCTTTGAGCAGGCTCTTGATGTCGGGCGATCGAATAAAGTGGTTGTACAGGTCCAACTGGAAGGGCGCAAGGTTGCAGAACACCACATGCTCGTACTTGATGGGCAGGTATTTCGACAGGATATCGTTCGTGCGTCGGATGATGAATTTGTTGACAGCCTCGCCCAGCTCCTTGGTGGCCACCTCGCCCTTCTCTCTGTCCTGGTCCGAGCCGGCGGCATCTCTACCTCGCAGGATGGGAAGCTCGAATTTCTTCCTGAAATCGGTTCGGGTGCCCAAATAGCCCGGGTTGGCAAAGTCGAGGAGAGCAAAGTACTCCGTCAAGTCGTTCTGGATAGGCGTGCCAGACAGGATAACGCGACGCTCGACATTGAGGCCGGTGAGTGCCATATAGGTATTGCTGTCCGCATTTTTCAGGCGGTGCCCTTCGTCGCAGAGCAACAAGCCAATCTTCACGTCTTTGAGCTCGTCGATGTTCAGCCTCAGCGATTCGTACGACACGATCAGCACAGGCCTCGTCACCTGGCGGCCGGAGACGATAGCCCACTGTTTCAACTGAGAGGTCAATTCTTCCTTGGTGGCCTTGCCATCGACCGCGAAGGGATTGATGGCATTCGGTCCCAGCCACTTGACAAGCTCGTTTGCCCAGTTCTTGACCAGACTGGCCGGACAGGCGATCACGCACTTCTGAATGGTACCCTTGCCAGCCATGGGGCTCTGCTTCAGCAGGGTCCACATGAGGGCGATACATTGTAGAGTCTTTCCCAAACCCATCTCGTCGGCCATGATACAGCCTTTGGCCCTTTCCTCAATCATGCCGGTGGTGCATCTGTACAGGAACTTGACACCTTCAACTTGATGTGGCCGCAGCACCTTGGCCAGCTTGGGATCGATCACCACGGGCACTTTGGGCCTTTCGCCATCAACATCCTTCTTAATGCCAAGCAGCTCAGCCAGGCTCTTGTGCATCAACGGCACGTCCAGCTTCTTCTTTGCCGCCTCGGCCGCCGCTTCTGCCTTGACCCTGGCCTGCTCGTCCAAGACTGCCTGATCGACGGGCTCGTCGATGGTAGGATCGTAGAGCACAATGGCAAATTCGCCACTCGGGTCGTGCAACGGCTTATTGATGAAGGGGATGCCCCTCCTCATGCCCAAACTTGGGGCTGGTCGTGCCGGATCATATGCGTTCTTGTTCACCAACGGAATGGTAAATGCCTTGCGGAAAACCGTCTCTTTGTCCTTGGCCTTGAACACGGGAAACCTGTCCTTGAGCTTGACACTGTCGCCGTTGTCGTCGAGACTGAACCCGCCTGAGCCATCCTCGGTCTGGGCTGCCGCATCCTCAGCATAGTTGACCTTTCGCCGTTTTCTCGGTGGTTGGCCGCCACTGGCTTTGCTTCGTGCGTTGGCCGAGCCGGGGCACTTGAATGGCTTGACTAGCCGGTCGAGGGCGGCGGGTGAGCTGATGCTCAGTCGGGACGTCTTGGGAGCCGGCGGGTCATTCTCTTTATTCACGGTGCCGCTCACGACGACTCTCGTCCGTATCCTGTTCCCGGTCAGTGATTAGAATCATAGAACATCGAAATTGATATGGTTCTCACATTTTTTTGCAGATGCTAGAGGCCTCAATCGCCACCCGGCCTTGACCTAGCAAGATTGGTACCCGACGCGTCGTCAGTTATCCATGACGCGTCTCGCACGCGAAAAAGGCGCCAACTCCACGTGATATTGGACTCTGGGCAAACATGCCAAGAGTCTTGTAAGTCATAAGTACCTGTCTTTCGTAACCAATCATCTTCCGCTGAAATCACCACTTATCAAATTTCTAGTACCTGTTCAACCCTGATGGTGATTCCTGCGTCTCCCTGTGTCTTGTTGAAGAATGCTATCCAGAGTGTTCCACGCCTCTTCTACTTCAGCCGGGATATCGACATGGACAATGAAGCCTTTCCCACGCGGTCCATAGCCCATTGCATCGTCACGAAGACGAGGGACCTCTCCCATGAGTAGATCAACAAAGCGACGCATGCTCCAGAGTCCACGACCTCCTTGGTTCTTGTCAGTACTTGCGTACTCTAGGAAAAATGACAAGGAGTTTTCGTCATTATCTTCTTCCTGCTCTTCCGCCTTCTTTACCGCTACCTGGGGAGTAAAAGTCGGCCAAGCAACGACATGAGGAGGCGAAGGAGAAGGTGCTTTGTCGGCACCGTCGGCGTAGGCTTTGTTGAAAGATGCCACCGTTCTCAGGGACATGGTAGGGTCCTGAACCACGGTTATGGAGCGTGGGACTCTAATGCCACACCGCTCGTTCAGAACCCTTTTTGATTCTATCGCATTAGCTCCACAATTCGTCGACTGATCCTCCACGATAATAGTCAAGTTAGAAGGAGGAGAAGGAGAAGGAGGACCAGAAGCTCCATCACTTGCTTCTTGCCTCGACGCCAAATCGGGATTGCTGCCCTGAGACTGGACCTTCAGGCCGAACCATCGTTCTGCAATCATCTGCAAGATGTGTGACTCTGGTCTGCCTCTGACTTCATCGGCGATGGTGCTGTATTTGGGATGTCTTGCTATCGCGTCATATAAGAATGATGTAGAATGCCCGATTCCACCACAGATGACTAGCGTGAGCTTCCTGTTGCGTCTTCGGCATTCTTCATGTTAACGGATTGGTGGAAGCGCGTTGAAAAGCACTTACAGCAACGCCCCTTGTGCGAGGGCTGAGAAGACAGTTTCAGCAGTCGAGAGTATGGCGTTACCGCATAGGACAATGACATCCTCCGTAGAGTCTCCATGCATGGGGAGGGAGTCCAAAAAGCGACTGACATCTTGAGCGTTTTTCACTTGTTCATGGGCCAAGAATGATGACAGACAATTCATTGCTGCCGCTGTCGCCTCCATATTCGACCTGGATAGCTGGGCCATCACCGGTGGGGGCAAAGGGTGTTGATTATATAGAACTGCAAGTAAAAGGTGTCGATTGTAAGTAACTGCAAGTAATATTGACAGGACCAGCCCTTCGATGTACTAGGCACATCAGCAGATGTACCTCGAGGTCGCTGTTGGCTGGCCAGTGTCAGGAAACAGCTGCCAAATCACGAACAGTCATGTGACCATACCCTCGTTTGTAACGACCAAGCTGATGGAAATCATCATCGACGTGTTCACTGCACATCGCCACGCACTGCTATGCCGCTATGCCGACGTGCCTATTTGCGCTTGGATCAAATGGCACCGGTCAAATGGGAATCGGGAATCAAGACGATGCATCTGTGCCTCAGCAATGCATCTTTGATTCTTCCGCCGCAGAAGACGAAGACGACGACGACGACAAACAGATCGCCGACATTCGTGCGGGAGGTAACCACACTCTGTTGCTAAGCGGAAATGGACGTGTGTATGGAAGCGGCAATCACAATGCGTTGCCTGGCATTACGCAGGATGTCTGTACATTCCATCGGCTAGACAATGTCGTTACGAGTCTATGCAGCAATCTGTCGGGCCGTACCTCCAAGGTTACTCACATTGCGGCCTGCTGGGAAACGTCGTATTTTGTGATTGACCGGCAGATTGTATATGTCTGCGGGAATGGAACAAAGGGTGAACTTGGACTCGGTCAGCAAGCTTCCTCCTGCACCAGCGCTCCAAGACTTGCCTTTGACCTGAGAGCACAAGGAAATGTGGACGTTGGTTCGACAATTCTTAGCATCAGCGGCGGAATGAGCCATGTTGTACTGGTCACTGACACTGGCGAAGCCTATGGATGGGGCACCTCTCGGAAAGGTGAGCTCGGCCAGGAGTGGGTGGATGAGAAGGCTATTTGGAGCCCATGTAGGCTGGAGATAGGATTTCCTGCGCTTGGAGTCGTTGCAGGTCGAAACTTTACTTTTCTCTGGGGTGATAATGGCAATCAAGTCTTGTTTGGGAATGCAAAAGGTCTCCCCGCCGGTGGCGAGTCCTTGAACCTGTCTCCTCAGTCCCAAGTCTTTGCCGGTTGGAGCAGCCTGTATGCACTCCATGCAGATGGTAGGCTTGATGCCGTCGGTGGTGGCAGTAGAGGACAGGTGCCAACAATGGAGCTGCCAACACTTGCTTGCTTTGCTGCAGGCAGCGAGCACGGGGTCGGTGTGACAGCTGAGAGCCAGATTATCGCCTTTGGCTGGGGGGAACATGGCAACTGCGGTGAGCTGATTGATAACCGGGGAAATGTAGCTGGTCGCTACAATATCATACCGATCATCCTTGGCCAAGGAGAAGCCATAGCCATGGTCGGGGCAGGCTGTGCAACGACATTTGTGGCAGTCAGTTCTCAAACGAAGTCCACCTGACAAACGGACACCCCTTGCTTGCTCAATCAAACAGTCCTTTGACCTGCGACAGCCGCTGCGTGGGTTCGATTTCATGAAAGCCAGACACATTGGCCAGGCTGTCGTCAAGCGGCAAAGGATTGGACCCTGTATCCTGTATCCTCCTCAGAGATGTTGACGCAGAGGTATGGTCCCAGGTGACAATGTCCTGGTCTTCATCGAAGTTAGGCTCATCCCAACGGTGATCGTCGTCATCGTCCGCCGGGATAAATAAGCTGTCTGGATTGATGCTTGCAGAAGGCGCCGGCGGAGACTCGCCACGCGAAAATGCGGCCACTGATTTCGCCTGTTTACGCACCGGCGGTGGCCGTGCAACAGGCGGACCCATTTGTGAGACCGGACGAGAAGCATGGGCATCGCCATCATCATCCTCGGGGCGAAGGCGGCGCTGCCCCTCTGACGCCACAGATACTGCTCGTGCCTGAACAGATAGATTTCTGGCGGCAGAAGGTATACTGCCACGGGTCGTGCCTGGAGAAGCACCAGCTTCGGGACTTGCTCGGGTCATGAGAGTAAACTCGGCATGGAGTCCACTAGACTCGTAGGCAATTCGCATCGGACGATTTCCTTGGGAATACCTTGCTGTAACCTGCACTCTCATCGTCTCCGCATGAGCGATGATAGATCGGAAGTCCTTGACAGTAATGCCAATGTGCAGACCCTCGTGGACACTAACCTGGTCGAAGTCTTTCTGCTCCAGAGCCACGGAGGTCTGCATCGGCTGCTTGAGAATCTCCCTGCCGCTCTGGATCTTCTCCGTGTAGCTCGTGAAGGTGACGCGTCCGTCGTGCAAGAACCAATCGAGCTGGTCGGTCTTAGGCCCAAAGTACTCGACCACGTCTCGGAGCGTGCGTGAGGCGACAGTCCAGTAGTTGGTTGAAGCCAGGCTGTCAAAGCTAGCATGCAGCACCTGGCCGCTCTCGTAGTACAGCCTGTATGTCTTGACCACGCCATACTTGCAGATCAGCCGGAAGACAAGCCGGCACTCGCCCGCGGAGTCGGCCTCATCGTCGCCTGCGGCGGGAAGCTCAAACTCAAGGCGCTCCAGTGCCGTCTCCTTCTCGCGGTTATCCGCCAATCGCTTCCTGAAGATTGATAGCAATGCCTGGCGAGAGAGGCGTGGTCAATAACAATGAATGAGAATGGTTTGGAATAGTTGGGCTCGAGTACTGACTGACCTTGTTCAAAACCTTACACGCCCACGCTTTCGGCTCATTTCGCCTGGCCTCGCGGGCGTCGAGAGAGAAATGGTACTTAAGGAAGAAGGTCGACGCATCCAAGGTGAAGGCGGCATGAGCAGTTTTGGATTGGTTGAGGCTGGATAGTTGAAGCTGGATATGTATTTAGCAGGACGAGCTGGTGTTTTTACCCCCCGTCAGTCCTTACATTCTTGGGAGTGGCCTCGAGAGAGACATTTTCATCAAACTTTGCCAAACATGTTAGGATGTCGCTGATCTGTCCTACCCCTGAGGGAGCGAGAGTAAAGAGAAGGACTGGCATTGTAGTATATCGAAGAGACAGCCATTTCAAAGCCCGAGTGACTTGGGAAAGCGTCTTGGCAAGCCTAATGGGTGGTGATTTAGTTAAGTGGCTAGTCCTTGTCCAGCCTAATGGACAGTAATTTAGTTAAGTGATCAGTGCAACCGGGCCCCGGGGATCTGGAATGGTGCTTAACTTACAGTGTATCAAGGTTGCTACTGTGCCAAATCATTCTACTGCCTCTACCGTCACTTTTCTGTCTCACATACACTGCACAGAAGCACAAGGTCTGGATTGGAAAATAGCCGCCTTCGGCCAGTGGTAATGCACCAGATCTCGGGCGACATATTTAGCTCTTCTATGGGTCTGTTTTGGTGGTTTCTTCAATTTGCTGTCTGTACATGGCGCCGTAGCCGTAATTGTCTTGTTTAGATTTTATACCTCGAATGAAACGAAACAGACGGGAGATAATATACTTCTTCTATGCTCTGGCTTGCTGGACGGCAATCACCAAGGTCAACGAGTGGACAAGGCATGCTGTTCGGGAGTATTCTCTCATTCATTCAAAGCGGGGGCAAGTCAAGTAATTGCGGAAGACCGAAGGTGCTGTTTACCCGTCATAGTCTCTCACTTTTAGATGATACTTGCTGCGTGCCCGGATGCGCGGCCCGAAGCGATAAAAGACCCAGGGCAAGGGTGTCATAACAAGAGTGACAAATCCCAGCAGACTGGTCCCCCATGGCACGCCGAGGGCATGATATAGATCGAGTGAAAAGAGGGGGAATACAGCCCCAAACAGCGAGCGCATCACTGCATTAGCTGCCAATGCACTGGCTCCAAATGGGCCATAGCAGTCTGTCAAGTATGACGTGATCCCCAGGAAGAGCAGGATAAGGCCGAAGCCGAAGGGCACCCCGGCTGCGATTCCCGACATCCAATGGATGGGCGGTGATGCCGTCCAAGCGAACCAGAATAGGCTAACTGGGATCAGCCAGGAGATGAAGATCAGATGCGGGAGCCGGGCCTCCGGACAAGGGCCGCCTAGGCGCTTGGTGTAGACGGCATAAATCCGATTGATATAAGGCGAGAACAGGGTTGCGATGGCCATTCCCACACAGATACCGAGAAAGCTAAGTCCTGCGATGCCCGCGGGCCAACCCCGTGTTTGATGGTAGACGACCGGGTATGCTGTGAAATCCAGGTAGAGAATGCCAAAGAGAAAAGCCATGTACAGGGACAGCAAAAACAGAATAGGTTCTGTGAAGAGCATTAGACATGGACGCGTTAGCGTACTGTACAATATCTGCGTGAGAGGCGGGTGATCAAGTGTGGAATAGCCCGGCATTCGTCGTCTCTTGTCGCCCAGCAGCTTGGGCGAGTATGTCTCGGGCACAAATATGGCCATTGCCACGTAGCAGATCCCACCAAGGATCAGTACCACCCAGAAGATCCACCGCCAGGACGTGTACTGGCAGATGAAGCCTCCAACCGTGGGTGCAATGACAGGCCCTAGAAAGCTAGCGGCGGAGAAGAGGGCCAGGGGCACAGACCGGTTTTCTTGCGGCCAGATGTCTGTGAGAGAGCCGCCCGAGTTTGTGACGGTGGGAGAGCCGAAAAAGCCGGCGAAGAATCGGAAGACGATCAACAGGGCGATGTTGGGAGCCAAAGCACAACCGATCTGGAAGAGGACGAAGAGTCCCAACACGAGCCGGAAGATGATATTACGGCCCCTGTGCGAAATGGGTCAGTGTGTTTCCCATGTAGAAAGACACCGTATATACTTACCACACTTCAGATAGAGGCGCAAACACGAGAGGGCCAGAGCTGAAGCCCAACAGGAAGGTGGTAACTCCGAGCGTGGCCACGGTTAAAGAGCAGCCATAGGTATGTGCAATTGATGGGATAGCGGCCGTGTAGATGCTGGAGCAGAAGGCAAACGTCGCCGTGTTCATCACCAGAATGCCGGTGTAGACCCCTGCGTCCGTGTCAGCAGCTGTTAGAAGGATGGAAGTTGCTGCTCCCAAGAGGATGGAAGTTGCTGCTCCCAAGAGGATGGAAGTTGCCGCCCCCAAGAGGATGGCTCTTTGGGCTCTTTGGGCTCTTTGGGCTCTTTTTTCATCCTTCCTCCTGTCGAAGGCATCAACTCAACAGGCAGGTGGTGTATTACATTTCCTTGCTGGAGACCATAATCTCGGGTTTTCGTGGTCCTCCAACAACAACACTGGTTGTGCTGGAGCACTGGGCACTTGTGCTTCGGTCTCGCCTTGTAATTCAGCTATCCTTTTTTCTGTAATCATGGCGCTGATAGGTCAATTGGACGAGACACAGATGCTGGCCAAGGTCGGCGGGTTGAGACGCATTTATTGTCTGTCTATTCAGGTGGTGTCGTGCTCTCTCTGCGGCCACTCCGGGCACTCCGCGGCACAGATTCGATATCGCCGTTTTGACTCCATGATTGATTCCTTTTGATAGGATCAGGTTACATTCACTAGCTTGATGCGGCGCTTTCATCCGCTTTGTGTCGGGAGGAGTACAGCGGCGCGGCCCTTCTAGTCCTCCTGATGACTAATTAATGATCTTAATGGCTCTCAATTACAAAACATGCATAGTTGCGCCATTGCGCTACCGTACAGGATGTCAATTCCACTAATCCCACTACAGCGTAGTTCCTTCCTGTCATTCAGATGATGTCTTCTGTAGTCGCTTCTTCCTCCCTGCAATATTCATTTTGCCAGCGAGCACTTGAGCAAGCATCATACCTGGATCGCGGGCGCGGTGGACTCGGCGATCCATGCAGTGGAGCAGATGCTGGGGACCGAGATCAGATCATTGGAGGAATGGGACTGTAGAAAGGACTGTAGAATGGGCGATTGCCACAAGGAAGAAAGCCAGCGGTTCATTTAAGATCGTAGAAATAGAATTAATATATAAGAGAAAATACGCAATATCCTCTCACCTCTTCAAATACGAGGCGATGAATGACCTAAGCAGTGATGTCAGCTCAATACTACCATGAGTATGTAAGCATGCAAGGCTGTGTCTCAGCCTGCGGTGTGCCCAGACTTTTGGTGCAAAAGGTTGATCAGACTTCTTCCAACAACATCGACTTCGAACAAGCACATCAACACCAAGAAAATGCATGTTATGCGCGTTGGAAAACGTGAGGCAAAACGCCAGTATCCACTGTGGTAGGTCTGTTGCGATGTGGAAGGAAAAAAACAGCTGCAGGGAAAAAAAAATGAATCGGTCTGCCTGCAACAGATCAGCAGCTCAGCAGCTCAACAGCTCAACAGCTCGGCAAACCTCGTCGCAGAGCCCTGCTCCATTCGATTCCCACTGAAACGACTTTTGCAAAAAACCCGTTGCCATCGCTTTTTGCACCTTTTGGCCCTCACCGCCGCCCGACCTCGCCGCCGCTCCCTAGCAACGACCGCAGCAACGAGCCCCTGGGCCAATCAGTGGGCAGAGAAATTGCTGTTTATATTTTATTATATTTCAATTATCCGGTAACAATACCCCAGCGAATATTCGGGCTCTACTCCGTGCCCCTCTTCAGGTGCGCACTCTGGAGGGTGGTACGGTGATAGGGGTGCGCCCCGAGATATTCCCCCACAAATCCGAAATCTTTCGGTACTTAGTTTCCGAGCCCATGTCACTAGGACATCGCTCCCCCACAAAAAGGTCACAAAGATCAAAAAAGGTTAAGAACAAAACAAAAAAGAAAAAGTCAAGAATAAAAAAAAAAAAAGGAGTGGAGCACGGGCGTCAAGAAGAGAATGGCTCCCAATAAAAGATATGGTAGCGGTGGCCCTCTTAGAGGGAACCAGGAGGAACACTTTTTTTTCGCTCCTTTCAGAGGTTCTTTGTCCTTTGTTCTCTTTTTGCTGATTGATGATTGATGATTGATGATTGACAGTTGATGCTGGATGATGGACTGAAGGATATTGATGTCGAGGGGGGAATAGATTTGATAGATGCTGCAGATCGCTATAGATTACATTTTGTTTTTACCACATCCTCTTCTTGATCTGATGGTATCTCCCTGTCTCATGCAATGTCGAAGCTGGTGCCACATCCACAACTGCTCGTCGCTCTTGGATTGCCCACAATCTTGAACTGACTGCCAATCAACTCGGTCGTGAAGTCGATGGTGCTTCCCTTGAGCAACTCGAGCGACGGCTCGTCCATGACGACAATCGCCTTTCCCTTGCTCCCACTCCCACTCCCACTCCCACTCCCACTCTCGCCCTCAGTATCTTCGGCAGCGAAAACAGTGTCCTCATCCTCGTCAATCTTCGACGGCCCTTCCAGCGACATCAGGTACTGGAACCCATGGCACCCGCCCGACGTTACCGTCACCCGCAGATGAGAGTCCGGCCCCGACGGCGCTGCCACCAGTGTGTTCCGCCGCGGCGCGGCCGACGTAATCTGCCGCAGCCGCTTGGCCGCCCGGTCGGAGATCTCGATCGTCATGTCGTTGCCTTCTTCGTCCACACGCCGGTTCTTCACCACAACCGTAGCTGCCTGCGGTGCTGTCGACGAGAAGGCCCGGCGTGGGACTGTCTGTTGCTGTTGCTGCCGTTGTTGTGGTTGACGAGGTCTGTGGGGGGTGCCGACATTGCTGCTGGTGCTGGTGCGGGTGCTGGTGTGCAAGCTGCTGGTGGCTGCTGGTGGCCTGGGCGGGGCTCGGCACCGGTGGAGAAAGACCGCTGGATCGCGCGCTGTTCTGCTGGGCCGTGCTGCCCGAAAGAGCGACTGCAGGCTGTTGAGGTGTGCCATTGTCTGTTGGCAATAGTAGATAATAGTGGGTGGAGATTTGTCGAACCTGCCTGCGGCTAAGAGGAGCAAGCAAGGCGTAATGGGCAAGGGTGCGGCGGAGAAACGTGCCACAACCTTTTTATTATTAATGCACCTGCTGCCGACGGAAAGCGTGCCAAGCCGAGTGATCGGACCTTAATCGACATTTCCTTAAGGTTATCAAATGCCCCGCCAACTTTATTCTTGATATACTCCTTATACTTCGACTTTTGCCTCTACATTGTGTTATATGCTTAAAAATCTCTAACTTCAACTCAATTCTGTCTCTAGTACACTGTGTTATATGCTTAAAATCTCTAAATTAAACTTAACTATTCAAAAATCCTCCAACATGGGCGATGCTTCTGCAGACAACAAAACCAGCCGGCAATATGCTGAGCAGCAGGATCAGCTCGATGACCTTGCCAAGTTCCGCAGCGAGTTCATTATCCCCTCGCTGGCCGATATCCACCGCAAGACAATTGCCCGGCCAGAGGATGAATCCCCCTCGCCGCCCTCGACATACCTCTGTGGCAACTCGCTCGGGCTCCAGCCTCGTCAAACCGCCAGCATCATCAACAGCTTCCTGACCCAATGGGCGACCAAGGCAGTCAAAGGCCACTTCTTCGAGCACACCGACTCGCCTCTCCCGTCTTTCACCGGCATTGACGACGAGGCGGCCAACCTTGCAGCCCCGGTCGTTGGTGCTTTGCCGTCTGAAGTCGCCGTCATGAACACCCTGACCGCCAACCTGCATTTCCTGCTGGCCTCGTTCTATGAGCCGACGCCGAGCCGGCACAAGATCCTGCTCGAGGCCAAGGCCTTCCCTTCCGACCACTTTGCTATCCAGTCGCACATTTCCGCCCGTGGTTATGACCCCAACGAGAGCATGATCCTCATCTCTCCGCCGGACCCGTCCAACAGCGCCTGCATACCGACCCAGCACATCCTCGACACCATCACCGCCAATGCCGACTCCCTCGCCCTCGTCCTCCTCCCAGGCGTCCAGTTCTACACCGGCCAGGTCCTGGACATCCCCACCATCACCGCCCACGCACACTCCCTCTCACCACCCATCACCATCGGCTGGGATCTGGCCCACTCTGCCGGCAACGTGCCGCTGTCTCTGCACGACTGGAACGTCGACTTTGCCGCGTGGTGCCACTACAAATACCTCAACTCTGGGCCGGGAGCGACTGCCGGCCTGTTTGTCCACCAACGCCACGGCCGCGTCGACATGAGCCAGCCCGAGGGCAAGCAGTACCGCCACCGCCTGTCTGGCTGGTGGGCCGAGGCCACCAGCACCCGCTTCAACATGACCAACAAGCTCGTGCCCCGCGACGGCGCCAAGGGCTGGCAGGTCAGCAACCCCAGCGCCATCGACTGTGCCAGCGTCATCAGCAGCCTGAGAATCGTCCAGCAGGCCGGCGGCATCTCCCGCTTGCGCGAGAAATCCATCAAGCTGACCAACTACCTCGAGTTCCTGCTCGATCGCCTCGCTGCTGGTGCTGGTGCTGGCGATGACAAGACCGCATCGCCCGGTTTCGAAATCCTGACGCCCCGAAACCCTGCTGAACGAGGTGCCCAGCTCAGTATCAAGATCAACGACGGCGGCCGCCTGCTGGATACTGTGCTCGAATACTTGGATACCAACGGCGTCGTCATTGACGAGAGAAAGCCAGACGTTATCAGAGTTGCCCCTGCTCCGCTATACAATTCCTATGTTGATGTCTGGAACTTTGTCAAAATCTTCGGCGACGCCCTGGCCACGGCGGCCAAGCAGAAGAAGGCAACAGATGGTGCCACTGCCGCTGCCGCTGCCGCTGCCGCTGCCTCCTCTTCTTCTGCTGCTGCGTAAGAAAAGTACTGTTATGAAGCTTTCATGTCCTCTTTTGTAGGGGCTTAATGCATTTAATGACTCTCCATCCCTTTTTATCAAAGCCGTTTCATTCTTCGTGATTAAAAAAAAACTCTTTTGCCTTGAAACTTGCCCCCCCCCCCCCCCTTTTTCCGACTTCAGTCATCCTCGCTATCACTAGTCTCGTTCTCGCGCCACAGCACAAACTCAAAGCGGCCGTTCAGCGTTGCAGCGATGAAGTCACGGATCAACTCCTGCTCTTTGTCCGACAGGTTGCCCTGGTCGGGATCGGCAGCCATGAGCGAGAGGGTGAAGCCGCGCTGGGCGACGGGGTCGAGGCGGTCGAGGAAGTCGATGATCTCGTCGCAGGAGAACTGGGTCTGGGCGTACAAGGTGACGGTTTTGAGGTGGCGCAGGTGGGCGAGGGCGGTGAGCAGTTCGGCGTTGACCTCGCCGCCGCTGGTCCAGAATTCCTCGAGCAGGGGAAGGCGCAGGGCGAGGTCGATCATGTGCTCGGCGTCGAACTCGTCCGAGACGTCCTTGAGCACGAGCTCGCGCAGGCGCGGCAGGCTGCACAGCCCGTCGACCAGGATCTGCAGGTCGTCCGGCACCGTTTCCTCGCCGCTGCCCTTGAGCCAGATCGACTCGAGCGTCTTCTGCTCGGCCAGGCTGCTGTGGAACAGCCGCACGGCCTCGTTGCCGGGGCTGCCGCCGACGGCGTAGCCCTCGAGCGAGAGTTTTGTCAGCCGCAGCTGCGGCGACGGCAGGATCTGGCTCAGCAGCGCGGGCCCGCCGGGGAACCGCTTGATGGTCAGGTCGCGCAGCTTGTCGCACGAGCTGAGCCAGGCCACCACGCTGGCAAACACGTCGTTGGCCACGGCCTCGTCGTCGTCCTGCAGCTGCACGCTGCCCAGGTTGTCCTCGAGCACGAGCGTGTGCATCTCGGTGCAGTCGCGCAGCTGGTCCAGGCTGAGCACGGCCTCCTTGCTCATGTTGCCCAGCACGAGCACCTGCAGCGCGCTGGCGTGGTGCTGCCCCAGCGCCGCCAGCGCCGCGCGCCCGATGTTGTTGTACGAGATCATCTCAAAGTACGCGAGCGTGCCGGGCCGGAGCTCGGCCAGGAAGGTTGCAAACGTGGCGTCCGCGTCCTGGCCGCGCCACTCGCGCACCGTCAAGCTGCGAAAGTGCTCGCAGTGCTCTGCAATCGCAGCCCCCGCCCCATTTGCCAGTGCATCGCCCTTCCACAGCACCAACGCGCGCAGCTGCCGCACACGCGCAATCCAGCGGGGCAGGAAGCCGGGGCTCAGATGGCCGGCAATCTCCTCAATCTGCGCCGTCTTCAGCGTGATCGCGTCGCCAACGGCATTGATCGTCGCCACCGTGTCGACTGTCCGGCGTTTGAATTCCTGCTTGGGGAAGTGGAACTGCTTCATCGACGGGCCGTGGAAAAACGCCGACACGGTCGCGCCCGTGAACTTGAAATCCTCCAGCATCGCACTCAGATTGCGAAAGTCGAGCATTCTCAGATACCGACAGTAAGGCTTGTAGGTCTGAAGCGAGAGCGGCCAAGAACACACATATATACACAAACATCAGCATATTAATTAGCCTTGTCAATTGGGATCAGACAGGGAAATGCATTTGAGGGGGGAATGAAATATTCTTTTTTTTCCTTTCTTTCGCGCTGCATACCAAGTCGCCGTCCAGACAGGACAGGATAATCGACCGCCACAGCACCGTCCACCGGCGATACGTCTCGACTGCTTCTGCCGCCTTGGTCTGCAGGCTGCCGCCGCGCCGGATCTCGACCTCATCGCTCTGCAGGAAACTCTGCGACTGCTCATGGTACTGGTACAGCGTCCGCAGCGCTGGATCTGCCAGCGCCTGGGCGCTCTGTGCGCATCGGTACAGCGTTGCAAAGTCCTTGTCGCGCCCCAGTTCTTGGCAGACCAGGCTTAGGACCTCGTCTGGCAAGACTTGGATGGACATCATTTTTTGTCTTCTCTCTCTCTTTGTGTGTGTGTGTGTGTGTTCCGTAGAGATAGATCTGTCAGAGAGATGTGTATCTGCCCCGTTTCCGGCCGATACGATTGATGGTGGAGAGGCCAGAGAACGGGATCATGCCAGTATAATCTGTGGCATGATATTGGCAAGAAAAGGATTAAAACCAAAAAACGGGGGTCTGTGGAAACTAAAATGTTATCGATTGATTGTCGATCCGATGGGAAGTGATCTGGAAGTATTAATGAACTTGGAAGATCCACGGCGCGTAAGGCAGAAGAAATTAAGGCGCGTCGTGGTTGCCTGTGACATCATCTTCAGGTGAGTCAGCCGGATCCACATTGAGCATACATATCACGCAGAACAAATAACAAATGGGACAGCATGCATAAGCCTCAGTTCTGGCAGTACTATGTACTATATCTGTTGTTTTGGAAGGTAAAAATAAAAGTCTGTACAAACGATCGACCAAATGCAAAAACAAAGATTCTATCATCCCAATGTAAATGCATAACAATGACCCCCTTATTCTGCTCCAAGCTCCAAGCTAAGTAGTTCAGTCTGTGAAATGCGTAATCAGAAGAGCGACCGCCACGCCTATAGCTCATTCTCTTCCCACGAGCGGTCTAGGCAGAAGAGGCCAAAGAAGAGGGGCCGCTTGCACCGACGGGGGGTGGGACTGGTGGATGTGCTGAGGGGTGGTGGCGCAGAGGTTGGAAGAGGTGTCGTTGTCAATGTTGATGTCGCCCATTCCTTGCAGCCGAGCCAGCCAGACCTCAAGCACGTCGAGGTAGGGGAAGCAGTGGTGGACGATGGCTCCGTGTCCTTGCAGCCGAACCAGCCAGCAGTCTTACAACCGGAGCTAGTGGCTGGCGCTGTTGCTTGCACTGAGGACTCAGAGGGTGTGGCAGTAGCGGTGGCGGTAGCGGTAACGGTAGCGAGTGGAAGGGTCGTGGTGGTGATTGTGATGAAACTCTCCTCGTTGCACCCGAACCAGCCAGTGGTGAGGCAGGTTGTGGTGGTGTACGTGGTGGTAACAGCGGGAGCAGTGGTGGTGTCGATCGTAGTGGTAGCGGGTGTGGTGGCCGGTGGCAGAGTAGTGGTGGTGATGGTGATGTTCTTCTCCTCCTTGCACCCAAACCAGCCCGGGGTCAGACAAGTCGTGGTTGTGTACGTCGTCGTCACCACGGGAGCAGTTGTCGTGGCACTAACAGTAGTCGTGGTCGACTCGTCCAGACATCCGAACCAGCCAGGAGTCTCGCAAGTAGAGGTACGGGTGTGGGTGAAAGAGGAGGTGGCAGGGGATGTGGCGGTAGTCGATGATGATGTCGTCGTGGAGGAGCGATTGCCCCGGAAGAACTTCCAGTTGAAACAGTCGACGCATTCATCGTCTGGCACACACTTAGGCACAGTCGGGTACCTGCGCAGGACGCTGTCGATGACGTTGTGGATCTTGTGGTAGCCAATACCGACGCGCCATCCCCAGTCGCCAACAGTGTCGTAGACGCACTGCAGACCGGCGTGGCACTGCGACTCCATGGCATATCCACCGAGAGTGCAGGTGGCTGTGGCACCGTTGCACGTGCCCATGAAGACCGGGTCAGCGGTGTGGCCAATGTGGACAGAGCCGGTGTAGTGGCCGCGGTAGACACGGCTGATATCGTCGGTGGGTGGCCGCGGCAGACCCAGGCGCCTCGCAGCGAGATCATCGCCTGGGGCCTCAAAGGCAACAACAGGCAGACCAAATGTCATGCCAAGCAGACTGCTGACGGAGCCGCCGAGCGAGTGGCCAACAACCCAGACATCGGCGTCGGGGTAGAGCTCGGTGATGTTGGTGTAGAGGTCGATGGAGGCGCGGTAGTAGCGGTTTTCCGCACGCAGAGCCTGTTCCACACACCTCTCGTCGCAGGTGTAGGTGCCCTCGGCGGCACACTCGCACACCTGGCGCCAGAAGTACTGACCGCCCTGGGCACAACAGCAGCTGAAAAAGAGATTGTCATTGATCTTGTCACGCGTCGTGGTGCCTTCGCCGTCAAAGACCGCGGGTGACGTGCCCTTGAGGCTGACCACGATCGTGCTGTTGGTCTCGTCTGCAAGCACATGGCCACGCAGTCCGTCGCCGTCCCAGCCGAAGCTGCGCGAGTGGTTGAAGCCCTGGCCAACCTCCCACCAGTCGCCCTCGTCCGGGTTGACAGCGTAGGCGTTGGAGGCAATGATGGCCATGTTTATCACCGTGTCACGGTCGCTGACATCCGGTGCCGCCACCGCATCAAGCGTCCAATCATCAGCAGCGAGCACAGCCGGCTGGCCAGTCAGTCGGGCGATGGCAAGGTGCCCTTCGACTGCGGCCGGGCTGCGGTCGGCCAGTCTCTCAATGGCAGCAACGGAGCTGCGGATTGGAATGACGATGTTGTTGCTGTTGCTGTTGCTGCTGCTCTTGCTCTTGTCCTGGCTCTTGTCCTTGCTTTTGTCCTTGCTCTTGCTGTTGGTCTTCTGTTTGACATTGTTGTTGTCGACGTCGTAGCGCAGGTGCAGCTGCGGGTCCCGGTAGGTGCCGTGGTGGAAGATATGCCGCAGCTGGAAGTTGTGCACGTTGGCATCGGGGGCAATGGCCATGGGTGCAGGGGCCCAGTCAGGAGGAGTGTTGATGTCGATGTCGGTCGTGGCAAGTGCGGGGCTGGTCGAGAGGGCGCATGACGGCGTGAGGGTGGCGGCGGCGGCAATGACGGCCCAGACTACCGATGCTGTCACTCGACTCCGGGACGTGCAGACACTTGGCTGGCGTTTTCGAGGCTTCATTGTGGAGGAAGATGGAGGGAATAGATAGATTGACAAGAAGGTGAAGGCGATGTTCACATGGGCGCCTTTATTACCACGATACTACACGTGAATAACGTCACCCGACCGACTGCTCTATTCGACGTGCCCGCTTCTCATCTTCCACCCCTCCTTGCCCATCTGTCTTAGGCCTTGCTCACAATGCAAGTCCACTGACTCCCACTCCAGGGTCCTCCAAATGAGCCATTACAGTGCAGCTTTGCCCTGAGAGGCCCCAGAACGACGAGGCCAGGCAACATCCATGGACGATGGTTACCGTAATTTACGTCAGCAGCGGGGCTGGCCAATCATAGAGAGGAGATAGATGGCTTGGCAATGGCAAAATCTATGACGTATTCGTTTCGCAAATACGGTGGAATATGTGGAGCACCTCACCCCAACACGCGCCAGGGTACTATCGTTGACCACGTTACTATGATAACAATAACATAGTGCCAGGCCATGTATGTTGGCCCAAAGCCATGAGACAGACAGCCCACAGCTTCAGGTTGATGACTGTTTTATGAGCTTTATCAGTATTTGTCACGTGGGGTTGGGCTGACTCCGGTCAAGCGCTAATCCATCTAAGGACTAGAGCAGGACCTAACTGGTTAAGAGTTAGCGCAATTCCGCAGGATGACATAAGCACATACAGTAGAACAGACTGAGGACGACACAAGTACGAGGAACAAATACAGACTTGTGCACCAAGACCTAACTGCAACTCGGATCCCTTTTTTATGCCGAATTGAAGAACCCCACACTAAAACTGCATGGTCTCGGGACCCGTCGTGTGCACCTGGGAATGGAAAGCGGCAACAACCACAAGAACGAGAAGACCAGCGAGAAGACCAACGAGAAGACCAACAGCGTACAACGTCCGAACTGATGTCCACCACCCGCCCCTCGCCGCTCGCTCCCAAGTCCTTCCAGCGCTACGAACGGCCGCAGCCATTGCCCCAGAGCGGCGAGGGCGACGTGTTTGAGAAAACAGCCGACGACGACGAGGTCGATGACCACGACGACGACGACGATGATGATGACGAGGAGGATATAAATGAGGAGAATAATGATGGCCGAGATGACAGCAAGACCGACGGCAACAATATCACGCCCAAGTCGAGCACGCCCAAGTCAGGCCGTCGGCCGCCCGAGTTGGATGAACTGCCCATCGAGCTGGCCACGCTGACCGACCGGTTCATTGACTCGCTCGCCGCCAAAGTACACAGCGAGCCCCCCACAATAGACTCGATCTCGGAGCGATTCCAGGACTTCTATGCCAGCGCAGCCTCCAGCATCGACATCCACATCTCTGCCCTGCGCTCCCGGCTCAACCGCGAGCGGTGGCCGGGCCAGGCAGGCATCACGACTGGTGCACGACCACGCGGGCCCTTCAAGGCGGTCAAGGATGGCCAGCAGATGTTGACGCCGTCAGAGGTGACGGAGAAAAGGAAGGCACGCAAGCTGCTCGAATACAAGCGGCTCTTGCTCGAGGAGGCTGTCGAAAAGCGCGCGTGTGAGAAGGTCTACGACAAGATATGGCGCCACAAGAGCACCATGGACGAGGTCCGCGACGAGAAGCTGCGGTCCAAGACGGCCACGCTCGCCCTGGTTGGCATTGGCTTGAAAGACCTGGGCATCCAGCTTGACGACAGTGACGACAGTGGCGACAGTGACCTAGACACCCTCGACCACCTTCAGCAGTCTCTGGCACCCGCCCGCGACGGCCTTGCGCGTATGAACGATGAGCGCTCGCCACTCGGCAAGCTGAAGCACCTCCAGGCTGCCCACAAAGCCATTGTCGACACCCTGTGCACCATCCATCCCTCAGGCTCCTCAGCCGACGAGATCCTACCCACGCTCATATACACACTCATCACGTCGCCAGTCCAGGGGATCAACATCATCTCCAATCTCTCCTTTATCCAGCGGTTCCGTGCCGCCTCCAAGATTGACGGTGAGGCGGCTTACTGCATGACCAATCTGGAGGCCGCCATCGTCTTTCTCGAGGACGTCGACCTGGCCTCATTCCACGGCCGTGGCCATGACGTTGGTAGCAGCACGCCTGTTGATGCTCAGCCCGAGGAGTCCGAGCGGGCCCTGAAGCCATCCCCTCCTTCTGCAGCGGAACCGTCAGTTGCCGTTGCTCGACCGCCGGTGGAGGCATCTTCCAAAGCTCTGCCAGCCGCCAGCTCGCAGCGCACACTGTCCGACCTGCTGCAGCCCATCACCACTGCCCCTTCAGCCGCACGTCGCACTGCAGAGGGATCCATCGGGACCATCTCCACCACGCTCGACAACAGTTTCCGGTTTCTCCTCTCGCGCCTTGGCGAGAAATCCGCGGCCGACAGTAACGCGGAGGTGGTGGTTCCCAAGACCCTGGACGAGGTCAGACAGCTCGTCAACCGGCCAGCGACCCCCGATGAGGCCGATGCCATCAGCGACACCGGTTCACCAGCGGAGCGAGACGACCACAGTGCCACTACTCCCACTCCTACTTCCCTTCCTCCTACCCTCCCCGCCAAGCTCAGCACCGAAGACAAAATCCTCAACCTGATCAGCGGCGGCCGTCGCCGCACCAATTCGCTTCGTGACGCCAGCGTCGACAGCCAGCGAAGCACTACTGCTTCTAAGATACCAGATCCTTCCAACACTACTAGCACCACCACCCCTCTCGATGCTGTCAAAACCTTCAGCGCCTCAATCAACAACCCTATCTCACAAATCGGATCTGCCTTTGGCGGAGCCCTGCGCAGCTTCGGCAGTCAACGCGGCGTGTCATTGTCAGCATCCTCATTAACAACAACTACTACTACTCCGGCGGCTGCAAAGCTACCTGCTCCTGCTCCTGCTCCTGCTCCTGCTCCTGCTCCCACCTCCATTTCCACCTCCATTTCCACTTCCACTTCCACTTCTTCTCCCTCCGACCTTCCCCCCTCCATCCTCCTCCGCCCACCAACTGCGGCCCAACTCCCTTCAATCGCCGCCCCAGCCCCCATCCCGCGCTTCCTCGCCCTCAAATCCGCCAACGATTTGACCGTCGGCGACCTCCCCTTGCTCCTGCACGACTATCAGCGTCTCGCTCGTCTGCTTGACAATTTGAGGCTGATGGGTCTCGAGGAGCAGGAGGAGCTTGATGAGGACCACGGCCACGGTCAGGGGTAGTATTATATACTATCGTTAGCATGCGTGACCGAAAATTTTTTGTATTTTTTTTTTCACACCTTTCTTGATAAAAAGATTCGTGACTTAGAGGGAAAGAATGTCTTCAATGGGAATGGAAATGGGAATATACTGTATAATCATCATCATCATCATCATCATCATCATCATCATCATCATCATCATCATATTATCATAAATCTAGAACATACAAGTGTACAACCGTAGAGACGTACATTCTCTACCTAGCTGGGTGCAGCAAACTTGCTCTCCCGGCGCGGCGTCATGCCCAGCCTCTCGGCGGAGCGGCCGGCAACGAGCTTGCTGCCGCCCTGTTTCATGTCGGCAAGCTGGGCCTCGCACTCGGCCATCTTGGCCTCGACGGCGCGCTGCCGCTTGCGCGCCTCCATCTCGTACTTGAGCGCGGTCTTGCGGCGTTGCAGCCGCAGCTGCTGCACCTGCTTGACGCTCTCGCCGAACCACGTCGCGAACCAGGCGCCCGCCTGCTCGTTCTCGGCCTCGCTCAGCGACTGGAACAGCTGTATTTGGTCGGCTGTCGTCGCCAGCTGTGAGAGCTTTTCGAGCTGTACGTCCAAGGCAGGTTGTCGTTGTCGTTGTTGTTGTTGTCGGCCCGTAGGCTCTGTCGAGGATTCGCGGCTCCTGCTCACCTCTGCCTCCTCCCCGGCCTGCCCAGTCATAGGCGGCGGCGGCGGCGGTGCGCGCGGGTCGGTCAAAAAGGGCACGTTGTCCAGGTCGGCGTAAGATTTGCCCGCAAGCTCGTCCGGGTCATAATCTATCTCTTCGTGGGCGCGTTTAGTACCTGAGGCGGTCGCGGACCGTGCGAACGGGTTCTGTGCATCACTGTCTGCTGCCCCTTCGTCTGATGATGCCGCGACTTTGGCCGGCTGCTGTCCCAAGGGCGCTGGCGCTGGAGCTGGCGTTGAGGAACGGACTTCTTGACGGAGCTCGGCGTGGCGGGCGAGACTGCTCTGCAAGTTTACTGCTGCTGCTGCCTGCTGTGCCCGTGCTTGTGCTTGTCGCGGTATCTTTTCAAACTCCTCGTCGATGGGCGAGCTGTCTCTGTCCAAGAAGAAGTCCACACGCCGTCTGGTTGCTGGCGGCTTGGGAGCCATCGACACTGGTGCCGGCGCTCGTGCTGGTGCTGGTGCCACCACTGGCGCCTTCTTTTTCGACGGCACTGTTCCAGTCCGGGAGGGTGTCTCGCGTGATAACTCGTGGAGAGGATCGTCTCCATATATATCTTCTCCGTCAGAGAATCCGTCCAGTACACGGTCAAGTTCACCACCAACGGCAGAAGCAGAAGCAGCAGCAGCAGCAGTGCCACCAGCAAGCCTGCCCATCCATTCACCTCTAAACACTGCGGTGCGCTGTCCGTCTATGTCCTGGTCCGACTCATCCCAACCAGTGTCGTTGAAGGTCAGCGACGTCGTAACCGTGTCATCGTCCGGCTCTGCCTGATTGGTCTGTCCATGAATCAGATACACTCAACCCCAGACCTAATTCAAGACTGGCATCTTACCGCAGATGGCCGTGAGGTCCGCTGCGCAGCAAACGGGCCGGTGGTGGCCTTTCCTCTTCTCGCCCGCTCTTCCTCTACCTCCCCTCGGCCGCTATCTTTTTTGTTCCATCGTGATGATTGGAAGGTTTGGGGAGTCAATGTGTCCGGCACATCTACACGCAGGGCATTTGCCTTGTCAATGCTAAGCCTTCTGCTCTGGCTACTGGCCTCTTCGGCTTGGTTGCGTTGGTGGACTTGGTTGGGAAGCGAGGCGGCGGGTCGTTGATGAGAAGGGTCGCGATTGTTGGACGTGCTCCGTAGGCCGATCTTTCGGCTTTCCCCCGGCCTGGCTATCGCCTTTTCGCTGGACGTCAGAGGCATCCTGCGAGTGGGACAATACACTTGCCGAAGACTACTGACTGTGCGTCGTCGTCATGGGGAAGTACTTCGGCGGTCGACAGGCGCAAGT
Source organism: Chaetothyriales sp. CBS 135597 (assembly GCA_003709825.1). NCBI lineage: Eukaryota > Fungi > Ascomycota > Eurotiomycetes > Chaetothyriales > Chaetothyriales sp. CBS 135597. Next base: position 579,635 of record QQXN01000008.1, on the reverse strand, counting down.
AGTGCTGTCGCGTCAGCACGTGAGCTCGGAATGTTAGCGTCCTGATTACCTAATGATTTTTCAAGTCGTGACTTCCAGGTTAACCCACTCCTTCCGAAACAGGCGGCATATCATCCTAGGCTTACTCTTCACGTCCTGGACGACGACGAGGATTGGAATTTCACTTGGAGTATCTATCTGGAATGCTACTGCCGTTCTTCTGCTCGAACTCCTCCAGACCCCCCCCCCCCGCTGGCTGACAACCTAGGCTGCGTGCACGAGGTCGATGCACTCTGTGTATAATCGTCACAATGCCCGGAGGAATTCAATCATTGAGCAATTTGTTTCATGCAGAAGAAGATGCCGTTATCGCTGCTCACACCGCAGCATTCACCTATTACGAATAACATCCTGCAACGTGCGGCGGCATGTTTTCCTATGGGCTCGCGTTGGCAAAAACTCCCGACGCCCAACCAGTCAGGTCATTCAGGCTCTCGCTGCTCGTTTAGAAACGAATCCAGCACACCCGTTGGCTCTCTCTCGCCCACAAGATGTATAGCAGCCGCATTTTGTCTGCCTGTTTGTCCATACCAACTGGATAGAAAATGAAAGGCTCCTTTTTTCATCAGGAGGCAGAACAAAGCCCAAGATAAGACTGAGTACGATATGGGGAGGCAGATATCACATCGGAACTACCGAGATCCGAACGGGGCAAAGTTTACTTACGCCCGGCTTCCAGTGCCGGGTTCCGTGTGTCGGCTTCCAGTGTTGGCTTCCAGGTCGGTGTCCAGGTCGGTGTCCAGGTCGGTGTCCAGGTCGGTGTCCAGGTCGGTGTCCAGAGTCGGTGTCCAGAGTCGGTGCCCAGAGTCGGCTTCCTGCTCGGGGTCTAGTCTCGTTGTCCAGACAGTGTCCATGATCGGTGTCCATGATCGGTGTCCATGATCGGTGTCCATGATCGGTGTCCATGATCGGTGTCCAGAATCGGTTTCCAGAATCGGTTTCCAGGTCGGCATTTAGAATTAGCTTCCTGGTTGGTGTCGAGAGTCAGTTTCCAGAGTCGGTGTCCAATCGGCTTGCTGGTCGGTGTCTAGAATTGGCTTCCTGGTCAGTGTCCAGAATCAGTGTCCAATCGGCTCCCTGTTCGGTGTCCAGGATTGGCTTCCCCAGAATCGGTGTCCAGAATCGGTGTCCAGAGTCAGTGTCCAATCGGTTTCCTGTTCGGTGTCCAGAATTGGCCTCTTAGTCGGTGTCTAGGTCAGTGTCCAGAGTTGGCTTCCTGGTCGGTCGGTGTCTTGGTCGGTGTCCTGTTCAGTTTCCAGCCTTGGTCTTGTTGCGGCGTCTTGTTTCGGCGTCTTGGCCAGCGTCTTGATCGGCGTCTTGGTCGGCGTCTTGGTCGGCGTCTTGTTTCGGCGTCTTGTTTCGGCGTCTTGGTCGGTGTCCTGTCTCGGTGTCCTGTTTTTGATTCCAAGCTGGGTAAAGTTATGTAGGATCAGGTTTTGGTGCTGGGTTCCGGCGTATCACCTTCCAGGGTCGGCTTCCTGGTCGGCTTCCTGGCCGGCTTCCTGGCCGGCTTCCGGTGGGCGTGGGTTTCTATGTCTAGCGTCAGCATCTCCCAGCTTCTGCGGGAAAGCTGACAAATAACGAGACGGCCTCATCCACTACTGCCAGCAGATTGAGTGTAATGGAGCAAAGAAAAGAAAGAGAAAAAGGGTGGCTTGCTTGATATTCGACCTTACAAGCCGCTCCACCACTTCGTCTCAGCGACCGAAATCTCACCAACTTTTTGCACACTTGCGCTGCTCGTTCCGAGCAGAACATCAAACTTGTCCTTTTCCATAATCCAACTGCTGACATCCTCGTCCCAGAAGCTACAGGCAAACTTCTTGCTGATGCGTATTTCCACCCTCTGTTCCGCTCCGGCCTTGACAAAGACCTTTTTGAAGCCCTTCAGCTCCTTAACCGGCCGGTTGATGCTGGGCTTGTGCTGGCTGATGTAGATCTGCACCACTTCAGCGCCATCGACGCTGCCTGTGTTCGAGACAGATGCCCGGACAAGCACATCGTCGGCACCAACGTCCGAGACAACGGAAGTGTTGGCAACGGAGAAAGTGGTGTACGACAGGCCGTAGCCAAACGGAAAGGCGATCTCCTTCTTCGTCTTTTCGTAGAAGCGGTAGCCAATGTACACACCCTCGCCATAGATGGTTTGCCCGCGTTCGGATCGAAAGTTGAGGAAGGCCGGGTTGTCCTCGTTGCGGTGCGGGAAGCTCAGAGGCAACTTGCCTGACGGGTTGACGCGGCCGTACACCACATCTGCAATTGCATTCCCGGTCTCGTTGCCGCCGTACCACGCCTGCAAAATGGCCGGGGCCGCGTCGATCCAGGGCATGCTGACCGGGGTGCCGGATTGCACAATGACGGCGGTGTTGGGATTTGCGGCACAGACCGCTTTGACGAGCTCGTCGGACCCGGGCGGCAGTCTCATGTCTGGGCGATCCCAGCCCTCGGACTCCCAGTCTCCGTTCAGGCCGACGCAGAGCACGACCTGGTCAACCTCCTTGGCCAGCTTGACTGCTCGGTCGAGCTCAACCTTGTAGTCGATGCGCTTCTCTAGCCCGAGGCGGATGCCGCCAGCACCAAAGCTCGTCGATCCCGTTGAGTGCAGCTTCGTCAACGGCAGCGTGCCGAAGCGGACTAGAATATCATAGGCCTTGCCTGCTTCAAGATGCAAGCTGCCCTTCTCCTCCACAGTACCTGAGCCAAAAAAGCTGTTGCCGGGTCGTTGTTTTGTTTCGTTGTCAATGACCAGCTTGCCGTCTACAAACACTTTCGCAATCCCGGCCACTGAAACGCTGAACTCGTATTCTGCTGATTCGTCAGGTGTGAATGTGCCCTGCATGTCTGCCCACCAGATGTTGTTCTTGGGCAGGCCATCGTGCTTGTAGTCTGCGAGCATACAATCTGACTTTGATATGTGAACCTCGCCGATTGTCTGACGATTCGGCTTGTTGGGAGGATCCAGGAAGATTTTCATTGTCAGCCCCTGCTTGCCATCCGGACTCTTGGTCAAATGAGACATGAGCGGCAGGCTCTTCCAGCCAGGTGCACCCAGAGTATACTTGACTGTTTTGTCATAGCTCCTGATGCCTTGCAACGGGCTGATGGTGTAGTAAGGGTCCAGGGCAGCCGAGCCACCACCACAATACGCTGCCAGCGCTGCATTAGGTCCAATAACTGCAGTCGTCTTTTGCTTGTCGAAAGGCAGCACCTTGTTGTTGTTGTTGTTGTTGCCGTTCTTCAGCAGCACGATGCCCTCGGCGCTGATTTTCCTGAGCAAGGCCGATGTCTCGGGCGTGTCCCTCGTCTTTTCCTCTGCATCCTCGGGAATCCCAAGAGGGGCGACCTGCTTGACCAGCTGGAGCACTCTGCGCACACAGGTGTCAATGTCTGCTTTGCGCAGTTTGCGGCTGCCTAAAGCCTGGGCGACAAGCCGACCACGGATGTACGATGGGCCTGGCATTTCGAGGTCAAGCCCAGCTTTGATGGATTCAGTAGTTGAGTAAACTCCGAACCAGTCACTCATGACCAGGCCCTTGTAGCCCCAATCGTCCCTGAGGATGTCCTTGAGCAGCTTCGGGCACTCACTGGCATACGTACCATTGACACGGTTGTAAGCGGACATCATGCACCACGGGTCAGCGTCTCTCAGCGCGATTTGAAAGGGCAACAGGTAGATCTCGCGCAAGGCCCGCTCCGACACAACGGCGTTGACCACCATGCGCTCGTGCTCCGAATCGTTGCAGACAAAGTGCTTGATCGTGGCCGCAACACCAGTCGACTGCAAGCCGTTGATCGTGGCCGCCGCGATCGTGCCGGACAGAAAGGGATCCTCGCTGAAGCTCTCGAAGCCTCGGCCGCCCGTGGGGCTTCGCTGCATGTTGACCGTCGGTCCCAGCACGACTGAGGCCCCCTTGGCAATGGCCTCCAGGCCCTGCAACTTCCCGCTTTGCTGCACAAGCTCCAGGTCCCACGTGGCCGCAATACCGGTGCCTGGTCTGGTCAGCAGCCATTTTCTTTCTCTTTTTCAAAAGTCCCAGTCAGGCCAGTCCGTCCCCTATCAATCGCCCGCTGGGGGGGAGGAGAAGAAGGAAGAAGAAGAAGAAGAAGATATGATATTACCACAAGGAAAGCATGCAGCCGGCGTGCCGCGGAAGAAACGGGTGCCTCGAACGCCATTGGGTCCGTCAGACATGCGGATCGACGGTATCCCCAGTCTGTGTACTGGAGTTGTATGCCACCAGTCACGGCCCGAGAGCAGACCGATCTTCTCGCTGGTGGTCAGCTTTGACAGTACATCCTCTACATCAAGAGGACCCAGCTTGATCTCCATCGTGAATGACAAGTTGCTGTACAAATCAGGGGAGTCTGCTTGGTCATAAGAACAAAAAGGAAGCAATAGGGCAGCTGTTGAGAGAGAGCAAAGCAACTGAGCCAAGTTAGTAGAATGAAAATCAAAGGCCGAGCTATATGCAGCTTATGCAAGGTCATAGGACAGCAAGCAGAGATCCATCATCATGATTTGCCACACACACACACACACACACACACACACACGGCCGCCCGATCAAGGTCTTAAGTTGGCGAAAAATCAATACGGGGATTCTGGGGTAAACGGGCCGAATGAACGTGGTGGAGGTTGGGGATTTAGCCTAGGTTTAGCCTATGTTTAGCCGAGGTTGAAGCGGTGGAGTAAGCCTTGTATCACCCAATCAAGCTAGTGGTAATTTAAACTTGCCTTGCCGATACCCGAGACAGTGCAAATGCCGCACAGACTGTTACGTAGAATTATTTGCATCGAATTAATTCTGTCTTGTTGTATGATACAAGAGGGAACACCAGTTCTTGGGATCGATACCGATATCTCCAGACGATGCTTTGCTCGAGCGATGCGATGGGGAGAGCTCTTTCCCCAACCGGATTATATCCAGAGTAGTAGTATTGGGATGAATCGGACCAATTTCTCAGCCAGACTTTCTTATGCAAAACGCCATGAATCCCACAGCCAGACCTATAGCATACAATCCCCCGTATCCAGGCCTATAGCAATCCGCCTTGTAGGGAAAAGGCAAGCATAATAATCCCTAGACCTGGAGTTCCAGCCACACGCCTGGGTTTCGATGTTGGAGAGTTTTGAATATATATATATATATATATATATATATATATATTGAGCGGGTTTTCTGTATTGTCGATATAGCTCTGGAAGGTTGGTCTCAACGGTCGTATAAATGCGCGGAGCTTTGCCTTGAATTCCATTCGATATAGACCAAGATCAAGATTCTCTCAACCGGGCTCATAACTGCCAAGAGACTCTGAGTAATTCAACAGACACAACCAGAATGAAACATCTGCCAGCAGGGATTTGCAGATGCTGCATCAGGATCCACAGCCACGGTGATGACCTCCAGAATAGCCAGCTGGCCTTGGAAGGTTGTGTTCAGTTCCTTAGTCCTGCGTGTCCAAGTTGTAGCCATGGCGTAGTCGCTGGATCTTATTGAGACCCTGAAACATGCCGCTGTATTGGATCCCACATGTCGAGCTCGTTAGAACATGAGACCTCAAGTTGTCATATTAGGGGGGGGGGCGCCGCTCGCTCCACAACGGCCGAGGCGCTGCTATGCACCTCGCCTTCAGCAAGCTCTTTGATCACTGGAGGGGATGGGGAGCTGAGGGTTGAGATCGATGAAATCTCGCCCTCTTGGTCGCCGTCTTCTCCTCGTAGAGGTTCATCTCTGCAATCACCCTCCCCATTACCAACGCACAAGGCGGTTGAGAGCCGCCCAGACACCGCCAAGTGAGCGCCCGTCTGTATTGCAGAGGGCATGCTCCGACCGCACAGACTTGGTGATATTTTCCTCACTGGGTCTGAAAGCGCCGGCTCCCTTTTTTCTCTTTACGGATGGAGGAGAATCTGACATGTCCACAGAGAGCAAGCTCCTCATTAGTTAAATGGACATTTTTCTGAACCCTAGCGAGGCAGGTATCCTTCGAGTTGATTTTTCTCAACAGCACCGCCGGAGAAGGAGGATAATAATCCGACGATATATCCCTTATCTGTGTTTGTGTTGAGTTTGAACAAGTCGCATATGACTGAGATATAATGATATAGATAATTTTCGACTGCAAGGGGCCGTGGGAGGATCATCGCACATTCCTTCCTGAACCAAAGTGATCTTGATTGCAAAGGCCGAGAATATGTCACATTCTTTACCCCGACGTAGTCACTTCTGGGTCTGCTGGTATGCCTGGAATGCCAGTGGGCTGAGGGACGGAGCCCCCTTCCTTGTCTCTCAAGAGGGATGGGGAATCTTTGCAATCAGAGCGAGATTCAGCCATGACATGACATCTGCCCCCGAGGACAAGGGCAAAAGCAAATGGCAATAATGAACATAATAGTCAGCGGTAGAGGAGCTTTCGGGCAAGTCGCATCAGCGTCCTAATGGCCGCCACACCACTCCGGCATTGTGTATGCTGTAGACAGGCCGTTCAGAGAGAGGGAGGGAGAGGGGGAGGGGGAGAGAGAGAGATCCAACTTCTATCTCGGGCAGAATTTTGTTTTTTTGTATTTGTCACTGCAGCACCCTATCTATACAATACCGATTTAAGGCATTGCAGCGATTGGCGAGAATGAGGATGAGGTTGAGGTTGAGGTTGAGGTTGAGATTGAGATTGAGACTGAGGTTGACATCAGACCGTAACTGGCGGTGTGACACACTCTGTCGGCTAGCTTGATGGCCTCGACGAGACCAGGAGCCAGGCAGGATCACGATGAGGACACGGCAGGGTGAACCTCGGTGACCCTCCATCTGTAAGCACCACCAGCGCCGCCGCCAAGTTCGTCTCCCTGCTGGCGGCCCTGCTGGGTCAACCATGCACATAGGGTACTTGCATCGTTTTGCGATGATGAAGCAGCTACATTGGCATTCCCAGACCGACTGTCCCGCGTCCATGGCGAGTCCGGTCCTTGCCGGGTCCATCTCTCAACGGCCAAGACGGCGGAAGACCTGTGGCCTGTGCTGGTGCTGGTGCTGGTGCTGCTCAGAATCGCCTGGAAATAGTTCCCGATGCAGATCGCCAGTCCTCGAGTTTGCTCCTTGTCATTGTCGTTGATATCTGCCTCGACCTCAGCAACCAAGCACGGCGTCAGCCCGGCGGCCGTCAGCGGCGGCGGCGGCGAGGTCCAGTACTCCTTGTACATCTCGTCACGGCCGGATTGTGGATTCGCCATGATGCCTACCTCAGCAACGTCGCCGTTCTCAAGCACAAACATATCACCTTCATCGGTGATGCCGGGGCCCTTGGAATCGATCTCGTGCTTCCACTGGCCATGGGCGACGTGGGCAAAAGGGGTGTCCTCCGTGCCTGGGAAGACGGTGGACGAGGTACCCGTGATAGCCCAGAAGGACGGGTGGTGCGCTAGCGGTTGGGCAGGGTCATGCTTCTTGGGCAGGCGGATGTCGACGAAGCGGCAGGACGGCGCCGTGAGCACGACGGTGTCTGTGTCTTCGTAGGGTGGTTGGTAGCCCTGTCAAGGGGATTGAGAAGTATCAGTATAATTATTTGAAACAAAAGATATAATAGACAAAGATATCCTGGCAGACAGACATACACACCCATGCAATCCCCCGTCTGATTGATATCGATGGCTTTGACAGGTATGCTCGCTGCCACTCGGGCAGAGCAGCAGCAGCAGTATCCTGGTCCTTCCCCCCCTCGCCAATCATGCCCAGCTTCTCCCCTGTCATTCCATATACTTCCATCTCGTCGGCTGAACACAGGACACAAGGCGGCAAGCTCGGGTTAGCAGTCAGCTAGGAGTGGATGGTCAGTCAGTCAGTCAGTCAGCCAGTCAGTCAGTCTCAGTCTCACAAGAGTGTACGAGTAGAGAAACAGACAGTGTCACGTCGTAGTGGCGCTCTTGTCCGAAGCAAAAAAAAAAAACCAAAGAATACGATAAAGGTGAACTTCTACCCATTTTAAAGCTCGCGAGTCTGGATCATCGAATCGTAAATCTATATAGTAGTCTCTTGGTCCAAAAGTATTTATTATTCTGTCACAGAACTTTTCCTTGAAGCGAGCCACCACTCCCCCTGCTCGAAAAGATGCCCATGATGCCAAAGCCCGAGTAAAAAAGCGCCAGCGGATAGGCGACGAGGCCTCTCATGCCGGTCATGCGCGCGACGGAAACAAACATGCCGGAGCTGCTGTAGGTGCACCATCCCACCGCGGCTGCAGTCAACAGGTAGCCAAAGGGCGTGTCCATGGGCAGGGCGACGCCAAACAAGGCGGTCAAGGTCAGGGGAAGAAAGCAGTAGCCAAGCACACTCGCGCTCCGTGAGTATGTCAGGGTTGAGGAGAAGTGGCCGCCTTGGTGATGATGGTCGCGCTGGGCCGGGTCGGCGGCGGCGGCAGCGTCGGTGGGTGACATCAGGGCAAAGATCCAATGGAGCCCGATGGAGCCAAAGAGGGCAATGCCGTAGATGTAGCCGTAGAAGAACTTGCCGGACAGGGCGAGGAAGGTGCCGTACAGGACGAGGAAGAGGAGGCCGCCGTACAGGTCAGAGTCGTCCATGATGTGTGGCGACGGCCGAGTCCAGGGATTGAGGACAGCAACAGTCTGCATCGGCTTGTCAGTATATCTGCGTTTTTTCTTTCTTTCTTGCTCTCCTGCATGTTTGTTTCGCTGCCTTACCTTGGTCTTGATGTGGTCAAAGTTGACGCCCAGCTCTTCCATCAGGCTCGGTTCGCCCTCGTAGCCCTCGGTGCCAAAGGCAGCCAGCCAGCCGGTGCGCAGGCCGCTGCCCTGGTCACTCATCCGGCCGCTGACTCCCTGAGCAGCACCGAAGCCCGAGACGGCAGAGGTTGGGCCGTAGCCAGGGTAGGCCGGAGCCGCGTTGACTGCGCCATATCCGCCATAAGTGGCCTGTGAAGGAGTCGAGTGGCCAGAGACAGCCGGGTACGACGAGGAGAAGAATTGAAGATTCTGGGCTGCATTCGGCTGGCCAGCCGGCTGGTAGGCTTGGTTGTAGTAAGACATCGAGGCCAACTATGGCCGGCAAGGCCCGTCACTCCCGCCGTGTGTGTGTGGTCGTTGCCTTGCCAAGCGGGTCGCAGGGAGGGTTGTGTGCGCGTGCTCGTATGGGTTTGCAGGTGCAGGAAGGGCAGGAGCGGGGCACGAAGCCCAGGGCGAGTTGTCACACAATGCGCAGTAGTAGGGACCACCGGCACTGAGACAGCAAATAATACGGTCAAGAATGTGTCCCTTTCTTTTCAATACGCAGCAGACCAAAGTTCCGGCCACTGAAGCAGCCATTAGGGTATCGCAACCCTAGATTCTTAAGGGTATTGTAACCCTAAGTTCTCAGGTTATATCTCTTACTCACAGTCACAGTATATCAAATACTATGCATTGGTTCTCAAGCTCACTTACTGTGTATCAAGTACTATGCATTAGTTCTCAAGCTTACTATGTATCAAGTACTATGTATGGTAGTACAGTTTGTTTTTGTTGTTGCCGCCTCTCTATAGGAAGTTGATGCCGATGCCAAACTGCAGCCCTTTTCTTGCCTCCTCTCCTTTCCTGACCACCAACGGCAATGAGAAGTTCAGCTCAAATCGAGCCACAGGATGCGCATACACCAGGCCGACGCCGGCCGAGGTGCTGGGTAAGCCATTGCCCAGCTCAGCAATCGTGTCAACCACGCTCTTTTTAACCTCCTCTTTCGTCAGCGGCCCTTCCTTGTCGCGGCCCAAGGCCAACAGGCGGCCGCCGTTGACAAAGGCATGTAGTCGCAGCGGCTTATCCGCACCCAGCCTCGGTAGTGGAACCAGCAGATTCGCACTCCCTGCAGCGTAGACATCGCCGCCGACAGCATCGGAGCCGTCACGCGGGCCCACACCCGATAGTCGGAATCCTCGGATGTCGGTTGGGCCGCCCAGTTGAAATCGGTCGTTGATGCGTGACCCTTCCACAGTCGTACTCGATCCCAGTGCCAGCGGATACAGCAGACCGGCCCGAAGACCAGCGGAGAAGCTCACGCCACTCCTGCCGGAGATTCCGGGCAGGGGAATTGGTATGACGGTTTGCTGCTCGACCTCGGTCTTCAGAAATGCCACATCGCCCTGCAAGGGACCAACACCGGCCAGCTCGGTCTGCGTCTTCAAGTAGTAGCCGCTTTGCGGCAGCAATGGGTTGTCTCTTCCGTCCTTGACCCAGCGGTGTGATATACTGCTCTTGACGCTGTCCCCGGCGTCCTTTCTGACTGTCGGCGACGCATTGGCATCCAGGCCGGTAATCTGCCTCCAGAGACCGTTGTAGGCCAGCTCATGCGAGCTATTGGCTGCGCTGATCCATCGCAACTTGGCCCATCCGCCGCGCAAGACCTCGTCATGGCTTGCAAACGTCTTCTGTGTTGCACTCTGCAGTGCTCCGACTTGAAAGCCGTACAGCGGATTGCTCAGGATGGGCGTATCAAAGAAGGCCGAGTACGACGACCGGGTCTTGGTGCCGAACGAGGCATTGGCGTCCAGTGTTTCCGCCCCGCCAAAGATGTTCCGCCACTGGGCATTGACGTAGCCTGAGCCCTCTGCATTGCCCACGTCGGTGCCTGTCTTGAGTGTGACTCTGCCTCGCTCTTTGACCGAGTAGATGACCGCAACATCCGTTGGTGTGGTCAGGGGATCGGTCGCGGACGGCTTATCAAGGTAGATGGAGATGGGATCTCTGAAGATGCCTTTGGTGGTTGTTAGCTTGCTTGCTTGTATACATACATCGGTCTGTCTGTTTCCCCTTTCAATATGGGCACTTACCAAACTGCCTCAGCTTCTCCGCGGTCGCAGCCACTTCTTGCACAACTTCCGCATGCGTATACGGGCGGTCGCGGTTGGCGCTGAGCAAGGGGTCGATGATCCGCTGGAGGAAGCCATGGCGGGTGTTGGGGGCGCCCAAGACCGTGACCGAGGACACAGTGGTCGGCAGGGTCGAGTTCTCCTCGATCAGGCCGGCCAGACGCTCCTGGCTCTTTCGGAAGGAGGCATCGATCCGCTCATTGACAGCTTGCTGCCGCCTCTCCAACTCTCTGCGGTCGGCCGCCTTGAGCTTGGCGACCAAGTCGTCACCACCAACAGTGCCGGCCGAGGCCATTGAGGCCGTGCGATGCCAGGGAGCAGCAGGATTGGGGTGGTGGGGGGAGGTCGTCGACAACTGGCCTCAGGCTCAGAATGGTCTAGACTCGAGTGCGGTGCGCTGGGGTTGGCAAGCTCGCGTGCAGAGGCCTCAGTTGTGCTGTCATTGACATTGGGCCGTTTTGGTTTATTGGAGGGTGGTCGATCATTGCCGTATAGGGCTAGCCTAGGATCCAGGCCTTGGCATGAACTTTCCCTCTGTGTTCTGTTCTTCTTGCCCTCCCCGGATACTCGTATGCTTGTAAGAACTTAATCATTAGTACGTCCTATCCATGGAACAATGTCGGTCCCGACCCGTCTACATGCTAGTGCGTGCCATGTCAATGCTCGCTCCAACGCCCAGCGCACAAATAGTTCCTGGATCATAGGTCTTGGCATGTGTGTGGGAAACTTTTTTTTTACTCCTGCTCCTTCGAAACATTTGCATTTTTTTCCCATCAGAAGTTTGGTATGCAACGCGTAAACGGAGATTTCTCCTCTGCAGTCAATAAATTTGGCTCAAGTCCGTATTCCACATATCGAAGTTGTCAAAATCAAAGACCGACTGTCCAAACGGGTCGAATGGGGCAAACCCGTCCATTTCGTAGCTTGGGTCAATTCTCGGGCCAATTCCATCAGTCTCGACACCTCTGGTTGCCCCTCTTCCTGCCGGTGCTGACGCGGCCTCAGCTGACTGCTGCCCACCCCGAGCACCAGTAGTGGCAGTAGCCACGGCAATAGTGTCAGCAATGACAGCAGCACCGGCATCGGCACCGGCAGCGGGAGCAGCAGCAGCAGCGGCAATAGCTGCGTCATGGTGTTGTTGCACTGCGTCTGCATGCATAGTCCCGGTGGAAGCAAGACCATCATAGCCTGGACGCTGGGCGGCGATGATTTCGTCGTGCAGCGTCATCAGCCGCTTAGCCGCCTCTTCGGCAAACCTTTCCGCAGGCTCGTCTGCGTAGATGCGCGACTGCGCCAACCCGAGAGCAGAGCTCGTGATCCAATAGCTGTGGAAACCCTGACCCAGGCGCCTGACTCTGGTGCCGAATAGCTCCACACTGTCCCTGATGTAGCCGACCGACAAGCCACGGTCGTGAGTCATGTCCACTGCGTAGGACCCGGGTCTGGACGAGGCAACAACAATGTCGTGGCAGGTCGCAAGGCAAGCCCGAAGGTTCGCGTCTTGTGAATTTGACAGGATCAGTCGCTGAGCAAGCGGCAGCTTCGACCAGGTGTAGATGCTGAGCACGGTAAGTGCAGAGTCACGCCGCGCACATCGAGAGTAGAAATAGCGCGACTCCGAAAGATCGGACGTGGCAAAAGGTTGGTGCAGCAGCAGCAGGAATTCGTGGAGCTGCAGCTTGGATGTGGCGGACGAGAAGTACATTGCTTTGGATGCTGTGTCGTCGTACCTGGGCAGCGCGTCAAGCGCCGAGCGGGTGAGAGCATCATAGTCCATCACCGGCGTGAGCGTGACGAGCGACGATAGGGAGTTGATGGCATTGAGCATTTCAAGTCGCAGCCGGACGTGGCCAGCCGCAGAGACAAGGAAGGAGGTACGTGTGAAAACTGTGATAGGGAGCGTCGATGGCATTATCTGTGTTGTTTCATTCAAGTCTTCGTCGTGAATGTTCGATGGCGCCAGGCAATCCCAGTCATCAGGGCTGACAGCCGCACGCATCCCTCTCGTGCACGACGCCTGCAAATCCAGCTCAAGGACGGTGTGCCACAGACGCCGCCGCATCTCTTGATCAAAGACCGATATCTTCTGCGACAGATAGCTCGGTTCGCGATGAAAGCCAGCCGACATTACCAGACGGAGCAGTGTTCCTGCCGTCATCCATTCTCGCTTGACCTTGTAGGATATATTGCGCTTGGCGATGACAAGGAGTATGTGTGTCTGGAAGTATTCCAACGGGGTATGCTTGTGGCTCTGCTTTCCGAGCCAACTTTCTGCTGCTGTAATCCAGCTCGCTGCCTGCTCCCGAATGACGGAACTGCGGCCAACGAAGGCATCGGTCTCTCCAGCAACTGCCCAGTTGACAGACGCGCAAACAAGCAGGAGCCGGACAACGAACCATGCTCTTGCGCTGTTCCGGTCAACCAAAAACTGCTCATACTCTCGCGTGAACGTGGGTGTGTGAAGTACTCGATATGTCGTTTCATACGTCTCAAAGTACTCGGCCACGAACACATCTGTGCGCTCTCTCGCGGGAACCATGGCCACGAGCTGTTGAAGGTCGACCTCTTCATTGAAATTGCCAGCAGACGGAAGTGTCTTCCGGCTTTCCTTGAACCGATCTTTGAACTTGACCAACGCCGGTGTCCTCTTCAGGATATCTTTGACGAAAGCTGATAGTTCTTCGAATTGTGAGAGCAAGCTAGCCGCATGGCTCGGTCCGAAGTATTGGGTTTTAAAGGATCGCCCACGTAAGAGAGATCTCTCACAGTCACGCAGCCCATCTTCCTGAGGTGGAGCCTGGGGTATGGCAGACTGATGCAGATCGGGGGGGCTCTCATTCAGGACTGACGCGGACCCTGCGGCTTTAATGTGATTCTCAAGCTCTGAGACCCTTTCTTGTAGTCTCTCCAGAGTCTTTGCTGGCGCCCGCCCTTTGAGCGAGTTGCCATTTGGTGGATTCTTGCTTACTGGGGCAGTTGGCCGTTGCCGAAGCTCAGCCTCCTCTGACCAAGAGGGACATGCGGTTGCAACACGCCTTTCATCCGCACCATCATCTGTCGGAGTTGGAAGGCCCGGTTGCGACCTCTCATCGTACTGTACATAAGAGCAGGTGGCGCCTTGTCCGCCTCTGACACAGCGGATACACGACGGCGTTTCTCGGCCACATTTGACCTTTCTTCGACGGCAATCCACACATGACAAAGCAAGTCTTCTTCGCTTCGCTCCCATATGGGTTAGACGAATTTAAAGGAAGCTATGCACGCACAAACCAAGAGGCGAACCGTCGAGTGTTGGGTCTGGTGTATTAGTCACGACAAAAGAGGGGCGGTCTGCTGAAGTCCAGCACTGAAGCGGCGCCTGGGGCAGACTAATCTCAAACCTACCAGTGTCACTCTATACCATGAGTCTCTGCAACACCTGGCAGATGCTATCATCAACAAGGCCAGCTTGCTGAGTGATGTACCCAGTAGTCCTTCTTGCCATGATTCGGCCGACTATGACCGAGTAAAGCCGAGTGCTGCGTTCTGTTTGCTGAAAAACAGACTATTCCATTATTTGACTAGCGCATTGCGCTCTTTCAAACCTGAAGGCGACAAAATTTTTAATCGCTCCTTACTACACACTCCCCCCCCCCAACAACCCTTTCCATCACCTTTTTTTCATTCTCTGGATTCCTGTCGTTCCTTCAGGCTGTCTTTTACATTCCACTGATAGACTGTACCATCACTGAGAGCGCTCGAGAGCCCTTGAACTCAGCTCTTCCCTTCCGACCCCTTCCGAATTCCTGATCCCTCCCTGCGCCACCATGTCTTACAACGGCGGTGGTTACGGCTCATCAAGAGACGGCGGATACGGTAACTATTCCAATGGGTATGTTGCGAACCCCTCCCGTCCATAGCTGGCCTATGCGCTGCGCTGAGCAAGAGCGGGTCGCTTTGCAGTCTCGTGCCCCCCAAGTCGCAGCCTCGGCTCGGTCAGTTGACTGACTCTTGTGACATTACTAACGGTTACAGCGGCAGCAATGGTTACCACGGCGGCTCCAACGGCTACTCTTCCGGTGGCTATGGCTCCGGTGCCTACAACGGCGGAGGCGGTGGCGACAGAATGTCTGGCCTCGGTGCTGGCCTGAAACAACAGACCTGGGACCTGTCCACGCTGCCTAAATTCGAGAAAGACTTCTACAAGGAAGATCCCGTCATCACAGCTCGCTCATCCCGTGACATCGAGGCATTCCGCAAAGAAAAGGAGATCACAGTGCAAGGTAAAGGCGTGCCGCGACCGGTCGAAACCTTCGACGAGGCTGGATTTCCCAAGTATGTCATGGACGAGGTTAAAGCCCAAGGATTCAGCGCTCCTACGCCGATTCAGTCGCAAGGATGGCCCATGGCTCTGTCTGGGCGCGATGTCGTCGGCATTGCTGAAACTGGATCTGGTAAAACCCTGACGTATTGTCTTCCCGCTATTGTGCACATCAACGCTCAGCCATTGCTTGCTCCCGGAGATGGCCCCATCGTCCTCGTCCTCGCACCAACCAGAGAGCTGGCAGTCCAGATCCAGCAAGAAGTGACCAAGTTCGGCAGATCCTCGCGAATCCGGAACACGTGCGTGTATGGCGGTGTGCCCAAAGGCGGCCAAATCCGTGATCTCTCTCGTGGTGTTGAAGTCTGCATTGCCACCCCGGGCCGTCTGATTGACATGCTCGAGGCAGGCAAGACCAACCTGCGGCGTGTGACGTATCTCGTGCTGGATGAGGCTGACCGAATGCTGGACATGGGTTTCGAGCCACAGATTCGCAAGATTATTGGGCAAATTCGGCCGGATCGTCAAACTCTGATGTGGTCGGCTACCTGGCCCAAGGAAGTTCGTCAGCTTGCTTCGGATTTCCTCAACGACTACATCCAGGTCAACATCGGGTCCATGGATCTGTCGGCCAATCATCGCATCACCCAGATCGTTGAGGTTGTGTCAGACTTTGAGAAGAGAGATCGCATGACCAAGCATCTTGAGCAGATCATGGAAGATCGCAACAACAAGATCCTCATCTTCACTGGTACCAAGCGCGTGGCTGACGACATCACCCGATTCCTCCGCCAAGACGGCTGGCCGGCGCTGTGTAAGTGGCCACCACCACCGTGGGTTTGATTTGTGTGCAAAATACTGACGCGGTTTAGCAATTCACGGCGACAAGCAGCAGAACGAACGTGACTGGGTTTTGAACGAATTCAAAACCGGCAAGAGCCCCATCATGGTTGCAACTGATGTGGCGTCTCGCGGTATCGGTATGATAAACAACAACCACCTCCCCTCTCCCTTTACCTTGCTACACCCTTTGTCCTTCCCTGTCCCCCCCCCTCAGTTCCCATGTGTGCTTCTTGTCATTGCTGTCGTGTGCCATGGTGCGCTCTCTCTTCCATTTTGTGCAAAGTCTTCCACACACCTGTCCCGGCTTCGTGTTTGATCGGTCCGCCCGCCAAGGAGCTCTTGACTAGCTTTTTGCAGTTTGACTAGACGTTCAGCTTTGACCTTCTTCTATGGTTCGTACTCACGAGCAGGATGAAGAGGCCCTCGATCAGTTGGAACAAGCTGCAAATCCAGGAGCTCTTCCAGGACCGTAGACGCTTGCCACTCAAGGACATGGACCCCGGTTGCTTGGCCAAGGCCGAAGTATCAGAGAGTAATGCATCTCGGACCGCACGACCAACACATGGTGCCTGGGTGCTTCTGTAGGCCTGTTTGGCAGTATTGCTAACCTTTCATTCAAGATGTTCGAGACATCACGCATGTGCTCAATTATGACTATCCGAATAACTCTGAAGACTACGTTCACCGCATTGGCAGAACGGGTCGTGCAGGTCGCAAAGGCACTGCCATCACCTTCTTCACAACAGAGAGTAAGGCAACAGCTGCCCAATCTACATTTGAGCAGGGGATCTGAGCTAACACTTTTGTGCAGATGCTAAGCAAGCACGAGACTTGGTCGGTATTCTTCAAGAATCGAAGCAGAACATTGACCCTCGCCTGTCTGACATGGCTCGGTACAGCGGCGGCGGCGGCGGTGGCCGAGGCTGGGGCGGCCGAGGCGGCAGAGGGGGCCGAGGCGGTGGCTTCACCGCATCGAATGCAGCACCCCTGGGACGCAGCAGATGGTAATGCGGCGTTGATTCTCATCATCATCATCATCAGTGGAGCATAATATCGCACAGCATTTGCACGGGAGTCAACTTTGAATGATACCAAATAGACTTGGCACCCTTCGGCACTGGGACACAAACCGCCAATGATAGAGCTGAGTGTGGAGGCATGGGACTTTTGAGGAGGGAAAGGCTGGCTGGCTGTATGCATGTATTTGGCTTTTCTGGGGTCTTCGCTTCGATACACGTAAGAAGCAGCGGACAGCAGCACCGCCGCGCTGACTGGTCGGGCAGGGAGAATGAGACGGTGGCGGCGCTCGCGCTCAAGCGAGCTTTGTTGCACCTGCCAAAGAAGGATGGGATGGGATAGGACAAGAACAAGAATAGCACGATAGACCGGACACTGGCACACATGCACCACACGTGGCCGAAGCTTTTTGCAGTTTAGCTGGAATCGCAAGACCTGTTCGAGCCTGGAGCTGGCCTGGCCTGGTTTGTGCACGCACCCTTTCCCCCCCTCCTCCCTCCATCCTTCCCCCTGCTTGGACCAGGGACTCGCCTAGTGAAACGAGATCGGCTCTATCCCAACCTGGGCAAGGCTTTGTTCGGCGATAACTACGAGTAGAGTAACTTAATCCAGAATACACCTGCAGGCGGCGTCCTGGAAAAAAAGGAAAAAAGAAAAGCAAAGCGACAAGGGACCCAGGACAAGGATAAGGGCAAGGACAAGGACAAGGACAAGGAATCCTGGACGAGAGAAACACAACAAACGAGAGTCAGCTTCCGAAAAAAAAGAAAAAGAAAAAAATTTATTAAAAAATTAAAGACATAATAAAAATAAAAAAAAAAAAAAAACCACAGCCAGCCAAGCGGCATTGTGAGACATCAAAGAACCTGGCCTGGTAGATTACAATATTATTGTTATTTTCTTTTTATAACTATTGTTTTTTCTTTCTTTCTTTCGTTCTTTTTGCCTAATTAATTTCCCGGCTACGGACGTAGTGTACTTCGGTGTATGTGTTGTGGTTGTGGTTGTGGTTGTGGTGTGTTGTACTTTGTGTTTTTTTTTATATTGGCATTGTTGTTGTTGTTGTTGTGGTGGTGGTGGTGGTGGTGGTGGTGGGTTTAGTTAACACTAACTAAATCTACCCGCCTAACGGCCTGGCGGAGTAATTAAAATTAAGCAACTTCTACACTTAGAGTAGTACAAAATGTAAGTAGCCTTAGGGCAGGCCCATGCATGGTGTGTGTATGTGTGTATGTGTGTATGTGTGTGTGTGCACGAAAGCCAATTAATTACTTACCATACCACCAGCTGGTGCCATCCATACATACATTCATTACATTTATTTCCTCTACCTCTACTACTGCTGCTGAGATATAAAATGCTAATCAAGGTCGACGAAGTTGAACAGGAGAGAAAAGGAAAAAGGTAGAAAACTGACTACTACTGTACTGTACTGCCCCTCCTCCACCTTCTCCCTCCTCCCCCCCACCCCCCTCCACTCCATTTATTTCCCCGTTTCATTCTTCAGATGAGAATGCGAAAAAAGCATGCATGCAAAATTGCATTCATCAGCGAGGCGATTCGTCGAGACCCCACTTTTGACATTTTAATCTTTTTTTATCGGAGGTTTTTTCTTTTTTTTTTCGATCTGTCAGGAATGGAGGCCTGAGGAGGAAGTTCAATGATGAAGACTAATCATAAAATGCTGGTTGTTGTTGTTGCTGCTGCTGCTGCTGCTGCTGCTACTGCTACTGCTACTGCTGATGTCGTTGCTGGTGTCGATGTGTTGTTGATACTATTGATGGTGTTGGTGCTTATGCTACTACCTGCTACTACCTGCTTAGTACTGCCACTGATATACTGTATCTCCTTGCTACTACTGCTACTACTACTACTACTACTACTACTACTACTACTACTACTACCTCTACTAGGCTACGCGCGTATGGATGAAATGATGTTGAACAACAACCAACTTTTTTCCCTCTGTCTCTTCCGATTTCATACGAGCTTAGGCGCGCTTGTTCTTGCTTGACTGCACGCCGGCAAGGCCACCTTAACTCTAAAATATGCCCAACACTACTAGATGAGAGAGAGAGAGAGGGAGAGGATCTTCTCCGTCTTCCCCCATTGAATTCAATACGTGTACAATCCTGTCCTTTCCCTTCCCCCCGCGCTCGCATGGACGCCTCTTTCCGGTTTGAGCTCGAAATAGGATAATTTTTCCCTTGGATTCCGGGGAAAAAAGCAATATAACCTGATTAATTAATTATTAATAATTGTCGTGAGGGACAGGAAAATAGGATTGAATTGGTTACAGATGCAAATAGCGCGTGGATGATCGTTCGGAGGCGGTAAACTCTGAGCAAATCCAGTATTTCCTACTGTTGTTGTTATGGTGGTGGTTGGTGGGTGGTGATGGATGCTAGCTGAAAAAAGATATTCGTACGCATGCAGTTCGCCGTCTACGGCCAGGAACCTGGCGAGTGGGGGAAGATGGTGGCTGATCGGTGTACGCGGCAGCAGAATGGAGAGGGGAGGGGGGGGAGGGGTGGAAGAAAGCGGGCAGGTTGATTGGGATGGGGATGGAATGGAGACCAGGTGTCGGGGGGGAATGGAGGTCTACATCCGTACGTAGCGAATCTGCGCCTGATTCTGTGCACACGCACGCGGATATGTCCATCCGTTCAGATGTACTGGACGGTACAGTACACAAACACGCGGACGTGGGCGATGGACGAGGTTTATTCTGTCGAAGCCTTCCGCCTTCACGCACACAGACACACACAGACAGACACACACCCTCTCACACACACACACCCTCAAAACGTGGCATTGAGCGCTTGGACCGAGTCCGATTCAGGACCAAGCTCCAAATCCAATTGCCGTATGATGGCCCGGTCTCGGGATCAAAAGCTCGAAATTGGGGCGCACCACCCGGGCTGTCAGACTGGGTCCTCCAATCGCGCGCATGTCATCGCTTGGGCTCCTATCAGCTGGTTGTCAGTTATCATGCAGCAAGCTTTTCTTGTCACTTGGTCGAGGAAGAAGAGGGGCATGGCATATCAATGGCAATCGCAATATTGCGATCAACCTACCACACACCATTCATTCACTTTGCCTACTGCAGGGGGGGAACCCAAACTGCCTCGGCGAAAAGTGCCTATGTTTTTTTTTTTTTTTTTTTTTCTTCCCTGTTGTCCAATTTTTTTTTTGGTTCTTTGGGAGAGCAGTATCGTCGATCAAAGAGTCTTGGTCAAGTTCTGGTTCCGGCTAAAGGTCGCCTGGTATTTATGCAGATCTGCACAATCAGACGAATGGGTAGCGATGGGACAAAAACAAATGATGTCGAGCCTCGTTTGAGACTCGATCATTACCTCATTCTGCCTGGCTGCTATTCTGGGGCGGTGCCACCGCCTGCCAGGGTGGATCAGAGTTTTGGAGGTGCAACTTCCGTATTTGGCGACCTGGCACCTTCCTCTCTCCTCGTGTGATCAAATGTCGCCGTGGGGAACCACAAGCCTGGACCGTGAGCTCGCGATGATGGCATACGAGTCATGAAGGGTTGACCTGTGCAGCGAATGATAGGATCGGCAAACGGCCATGCTGGTACCAACAGGGTTACGCCCTGTTGCTCGCCCCAATAAAGGCCAATCGGAGATGGCCAAAAATGATCCTTTGGTGCATAATAACGCAGGCGCACGTTTACCCATGCGTGTGTGTGTGTGTCTACACCTGTGGACATGCCAATGCAATGCCTGGGCCAATATAGTGGAGACGTGGAGATTTGTTTTGCAGTGTGGGAAGGTAACGGGGAGAACGGTGACGAAACGTGGGCAATCGATGGGCAGGGGCAACTGAGGGGAAGGCAACAGGGAAGGAGGGAAACAGGGAAGGAGCACCCTTCTTCCCGGGTATGGTACGGTATGTGTGTGTGTGTGTGTATGTACATGGGGCAGGCGCAGTATTTCGCACGAGCAGGCGAGACACGACACGACAAGACAGACACAGACACACAACAACAGGCGAGCGGAGAAGGAAGGGTAAGGTAAATTACAAGGCAGTCAGTGGCTTGAGATGATTTTCGTTATTGGAGAAAGAATTAATTGAATCGAGTGAATTCGATTGCTGGCGGCGGCCATGGACGCATTCAATGCAATGGTCAGCAGGTCGGACGCTCTTGCGTACGCAACGCACGCAACGCACGCATCGCACGAAAAGCACGAAAAGCAACGCAACGCAACGCACGCACGCACGCACGCAGCATTGTCGGCCTAGGTTTTGCCGTCAGTTGCCGTCAGAGGGCAACAACAGAGAGGGCCAAAGTGGACAATTTCCGCCATAGGCTAAGTCGTATATGAGAGCATAATCAGGCCCGTCTCGGCGCCGAGGCCCCGGCTTCCTCTCTGGGCAGACAAGCCGCGTGGGTGGGTAGGCAATCAGCATGCGCAGCCAAACAGCTGCCTGGGAAGCAGCAGGTTCGGAACCTAATCCCTGTTCACTGTGGCGTGCAATGGGAGCCTGGGCTGCACCTGCCCAGGCGCATGCCCCGGCCGCGCCTTCAGCACTCAACTGGCTCAACTGGCCTCAGCGTGTCGGCCGCCCATTTCCCTTCCCATTTTTTTCCTTTTTCCTCCTCCATCCTTCTGCTGCTGTCAACCATCCTTTTTCCTGCCACTGCCACGGCCGTTGTCTTGGTCCAGCGCCACCCACCTCATAATCAATTTGCCGCTCCGCCCAACTCTCTGAGTCGAGTCGCCGGCGTGACCCCGTGGACGAACGCGCCAAAAAAGCATTTCGCCCCCGTGTGGCCGCTGCATCTGGCGCCCAGTAGCGCGGTCTTAGTGTCGCCCGTCCGCGCCCGTCTTCGGTAGTGACTGCATCTCGCACTCAGACAGTTGCACTATCACACTTTGATCCTGGTTTCATCAGCGGCACAGACTAGCAAAAGTCAATTTGATCCTCTCCCCTGATTTGGCCCTCGCCGACCACCTTGTCGAGCGATTTGCGTCGCCCTCCACCCGAATCTCTGTCAGCCAGGGTGGGCAGTTGACCCACCCGAGCATCTCCTCATTACCACCCTGCTGCTGCAGCGCGCGCCTGTCTCTTTGCTGGGTAAGCAAACAGTCGGCTCGCAGAATATTGGGGGAACTATTCTTCCTTGCCCGCCTCGTTGACTCCGTCCCGTCAGGCACCGTCAGCGCCGCGGTCAAGTAGCGCACCACACCGTGTCAGAAGCGAAGCCTGCGCTTGAGGCGGCCTGCTACATTAGCTCCCTCCTCGGCGCCCGGACTCAGATCTGTGTGCGGGCTTTGGGGCTTTGACTACACTTGCAAGCATCCATCCATCCCATTTCATCCACCCACACACACCCCCCCTCCCCCCCCTCCAGGACGAAGACGGAAAGGAACAAGAACGCTGACCCGGTTCTGCTACGCCTGGTCACGAGGAGCTGTCCTTTCTCGTTGGCGAATCTCGACAAGGTACCTGTCTGCCCCCGTCCCACTAGGCCAAGTTCGCCTCCCCCG
The DNA here is from genome assembly GCA_003709825.1 of Chaetothyriales sp. CBS 135597. Classification (NCBI taxonomy): domain Eukaryota; kingdom Fungi; phylum Ascomycota; class Eurotiomycetes; order Chaetothyriales; species Chaetothyriales sp. CBS 135597. Next base: position 557,081 of record QQXN01000008.1, on the reverse strand, counting down.
TGGACCCCCAACCACATCGGCCATTCACTAGGTGCCGGTGGTCGATCAATCCACTCGTCTGACTCGTGCTCCAACTCATCCCCAAGAGGCCCACCCTCAGGCTAGCTTTAATCTTCCCCCCCTCGACCCTGCTCTGCCACTCTCTTGGTTGTCAGGAAAATTAAGAAGCACGCCGGTCCTCGACCTAAACACTGCTTCAACCACATCGTCTACTTCTTGCCGAGAGTCGGCTTTGGCCCTTTCCCTTCCCTTGTCACTTTGCCGCGCCCCAAATACCTGGGACCGTCTTTGAGACCAAACAAGCCCGCCGTGCATTTGACGTCGCTGTCGCGCGTCATCCCACTACCACCACTGCCACCACCCTCGCCGCCGTCGCCGCCGTCGTCTTGCCCGTCCGTTTATGGACGTTGGACAGGCCAAATACGCGCAGTCAGGTTAGCGTTCATTGTCTCCATCTCCAGCACTCTTCCGCGCCAGTCGCGTTCGCGCAGCCCCCCGACTGAGACCAGAACCTGCCTGCAGATCAAGCATCTACCGCGACCTACTCGTCCCAAGACCCGCGCTCTGCCAGTTTGTCGGGCACGGCAACGCCGCAGTCAAACTACAGCGCCAGCAGCAGGCCGGTGACCTCGCCCGGTGACAGCCTCAAATACCGCCACGGTCCTCCGGCGCATCCTGCTGGGGCACTAGGCACAATGGCTCAACAACCAAGTCCGTCCATGTCCCTCTCGGATGCCTCGAAAGAGAATCATCCTCCACCAGCCAACAGCGCTTCTAACGCAGATGTGCCCATAGATCCTTCCATCTCTCAAGCTAGCCCAACTTACCCTCCTTACTCGCCGTATCCGCCAGACCAGGGCTTGCACCAAGGATACCAGGCCCAACATCCAGGCTACATGCCACCGCGACCACCACACGAGCAATGGCCGGGCTATCCACCACACCAGGGCATCCCGCCCTACCAACATCCAGGAGGAGTACAAGGCCCGCCGCCCGCCAGTGGCCAGCGCCCGGGACAGGTTAGCATGACATATCCCGTTGCACAGAGCTCCACGTTGACCTCACCCAAGGTTTACAGTTTCGTGCCCATTCCTGGCGCGCAACAACACAAGCGACCGCGCAGACGCTACGAAGAGATTGAGCGCATGTACAAGTGCGGGTGGAACGGATGCGAAAAGGCCTACGGAACTCTGAACCATCTAAATGCGCATGTGACGATGCAGTCGCATGGCACAAAACGAACGCCCGAAGGTATGTATATATATATATGTGTTTGTGTGCGTTTGTGTGGGTGTGTTGGGGTTGCGACGCGTCCTGCGCGCATACATACGCGTGTTGTGCTAGCGCAGTCAAAAGATTTTGCAAGATAAGCTGACGATGCGTGCAGAATTCAAAGAGATCCGCAAAGAATGGAAGGCGCGTAAGAAGGAGGAGGAGGCAGCACGCAAGGCAGATGAAGAGAGACAGCGTCAAGCGGCCCAACAAGCTCAGCAGGTGGAAGGTCAACCTCCCCAGCACGAGCAGAACCCAGCATACCAGCAAAACGGCACACGTCCCTCGCTTCCTCCCATCGGTTACCAACAAGCCGAGGGTCACTCGCAAGGCCAGTACGCGCAACAGCCGAATGCGATAGTGTATCCTCAACAGAACGGTCAGATCCCGGCCGCATATGGCAACTACCCCAATTCGCCCTACGGTCAGCAAGGACAGGTTTACCAACAACGTCAGTACTAGGCCTTTTGCACAACGAGTATTCACAATGACGGTTGATGAGGAGTCTCGAGGCTTGTTTCGTCGAGACGGTCATGCATTCAGGTGTGACGACCATGGCATCATGATACCCCAGGTGGGAGTGGAGGAGGTCGTGGGAAGGGGGGAGGTTGTGTGAGGGGAAGAGGTCCGCTTTCGCGGCCCAGGATGTTGGTCGACTAATAATGTAGGGGGTGTTTCGGCGAAATCTCCAAGCCCACCGAGTGTGAGACGGCATGGGCTCCTCGGCGTTGGGGGAGCCGGACTTGCAGAGGTCACGGCCGTCATGAGCCAGAAGAGCGCGACGAAGAACCGAGTCGACATTCTCTCTTGATATTGTTTTGGTTATGTTGGAAAGAATTTGGCGCAACTGGAAGCGCTTCGCTTGACGTCGGACTCTGTGCATTCCCATCCAGAGCATCCATTTTGATTGTTCCTTGACCAGACTGACAGCGCGCGCGCACAGAATACATCGATCATGGCACGAGTTTCTACTTGAAGCGCGACGACGACGTTGAAGATGGAGGCATGGAGGTGGCCAGTGATTTGTCGCGACTTGCGAGCATAACCAAAAATAATTCTGCTAGCCTCCTGCCTACAGTATGTGTACATTGAAAGCGAATGCATTACCTGCTGCCTACTGTATGTGATACGTGCACTCGAAGCAAACGCATTACCCTCCTGTCTGCTACACTCAAAGCGAATGTATATCCCTCCTGCTTACTATGTATACGAGTACACTCTTGTCTCCACACAGGTTTCTTGATTCATCCATCCTTGCGCTGTATGCAGTTAGCAAGCCTGAGATGGTACACGGGGGGGGCTTGCGAAGGGACAACCTTTAAAAGCACATGTCGGAGACTTTGCCACGAGGAACCGGGCACATACCGTACACACACCCACCCACACGACATACGCCCGGCCCAAAGGAGGAAAGGAAACTAAACAAGGGGAGTCCCGCAAACACGAGGCGTCAAGGTGTGGACTGGGACCACCGTGGCATCCTTTTTCTCTTGGGGGGGGGGGGGGGGGGGGGTGGTTGCATTCTGGGCCTTTGGGTTGGAGCCAGCGAGCGCCTAGGGTAGGGCCAAATTAATTAGGCCGTAAGTGACCTTAGCGCTGGAATATTTTAGGCACGCGAGGTCTCAAAGGGGATTGATTGACTGGTTGATTGATTGATTGATTGATTGACTCAGTCGTACGTGTACGGTGTGTGTACTGTAGTAACCATTCGACCATATTGGCTGGAATGGATGGTGCGTGGTGTGGTAGGCAGTGGTGGCCGTGCGATGAATCATAATGCGGAGGAGGAGGAGGAGGGGGAGTAGTAGTACACGTGTAGGACCTCGAGAACGAAAGTTGTGTGTGTGTGTGTGTGTGTGTGTGTGTGTGTGTGTGTGTGTGTGTGTGCGCTCTTGAGACATACACACGATCAGCAATACGAGCAGCAAATCACCAGAAGCAAAAACAGAGTCAGTGGTGCTTTTTTATTTTTTTATTCTTATTCTTTCACTAAAAGATTCTTAGTGGTCGCAACCAACTATTCCAGTTGGCCTGTCAGTCGGTCAGTCAGTCGGTCAGTCAGTCGATCAGTCAGTCGGTCAGGCAGGCACCTGCCGATTCGTGTGTGCGCAGCGCGCGTAAAGAAAGAAAGAAAGAAAGAAAGAAAGAAAGAAAGAAGAAAGAACTTAACCACCTGCTGAATAGAGTCAAGATTACACGTTGTACACGTGCATACGATCAATTAAATGCTATCATTTCGTACCCGGTGGACTGGAAGCCCAAAAACGGGCCCGGCCAGATAGTCAAATTAACTAACTCTTGATTACCTTTGGAACCAGAACCAGAACCAGAACCAGAACCAGGGGGGTGGGAAGAAAGGGAAAGGGGTGTGGGGTGGGGTGAGAGGGGCGGCGGCGGAGGGGAGCGGGAAGGCAAAAAAAGAAAAAAAGAAGGAACGAAGGGAAAAAAAAAAAAAAAGATAAGGGACTGGACAGACACACAAGACACAGACCACAGACACGCGCACCCGCACCCGCACCCGCAACACGCCACCCGCCACCTACCCAACCCACTCTTGCCCACTCGCCCAGCACACAACCAAGACACAACGTGGCAAGTGGACTCAAATTTAATTCTGGTAGGCGAGTACGACAACGATCGGGGGCAAAGGAACAGATACTGTATTCGGGCTGGTCCAGGGCAGGGATGACAATGTTAATGTTAATATTTCCATGGGGGAAGTAACTAGTTTCCAGAAGGGCACACACCCCTCCCTAGCTGTGTGTAGAAGCAATTAAATTAATTATAGGCTACAGACAGGAGAGCAAAAGTGGCTTAACGGCGGCGGCGGCGGTGGTGGTGGCTGCAGCAAGGGCAGTTGACACATGAGGGGGGACCACCACCAAGCATCAAGCACCAAGCAGCACCGGTGGGCGGTGGGTGCCGCGCGCGAAAAAAAAACAAGAAGGGACAAGAAAAGCTAAGATCTGGTGCTAGTTTAAAGGCTGCATCGTTGTTGCTTCTTTTTTTTTTTTAAAAAAAAAATTCCTTTTCTTCCTTTTTTTTCGGATCAAATAGATGAAATTGAGGCTGCCAAGTAATTATTAGGCTTTTCGCCTTTTTTCGGTCATTTGTGGAGGGGAGGGAAAAAAAAAAACCAAGAAAATAACGACAACACATCTTCTCATGGATGACCGATGTATCTCGGACACAAAGTTGCAGTAGTGCGCGATATAGTCCAAAAGATTAAAAGATTAATAATAGACCGTTCACTCAGCCTCCCCCTTGCGAGACTAACTACACTACTGTACAGTACTCCGAACCTCAGTTATGTAAGTTCTCCGAGAATAGTCCATGACTATCGCTTGCTGCAGGTACGGTCATGTTTGTATACGACAGGGCAGGCAGAGACTGTAATTTCTGTAATTTCTGTAATTTCTAGTCCTACGCGTACTGTTTCATTCCTGCACCACACGTGCACTCCCTACGCCCTGTAGTCCTCCGTACTTTTCTTCAAGAACTCCAGCCAAGTCAAATCCGGATTACTCTTGATACGATTGGCTCATCGGGTATAATATCCGATCGCCATACCTGCCTCTTTCAGACACATCTCCACATGGATCTGATTGGACATCCCAGTCTTGGCATGTGTGTCGCCGGCTGCGCCCGTCAATCTTCTCATCGCGAGACGGGGTCGTCGTCGTCGTCGTAGTCGTGACTGCGGTAATCCATCCCACTTGATTGTATCGATGTTCAACTGCTCGGGATGTCTGCTTCGTGCCTGCCGTTGCCTTCTTCCCGACTTTACCCCCGCCCAATCCTCCTATCGGCTAGCACAGTCTAGTAGTCGTCGACCCTTTTCCTCCACGCCAAGTGCCCATTCAACGCTCCGCCAGCTGTCCAAGGGTCACCACCGCAGGGTCTACGTTGACACGCTACGTGAGCTTGAGAAAAAGGGCGCCAAGTACCCTGAATCAACCAAACGCAACAAAGCCCGCGAACGGCCGGCCGACCTGCGAAACCTCAAGGCGATCGACAACAATGAAAGGCATCTCGCCGTTGACCCAGACAGATACGCGCTGCAGCAGGCTGCGGCCAAAGAGGTTGAATGGATCAATGACCCACTGCGCCTGGCAGAGAGGGTCCTGACTCTGCTTCGTGACGATGGACCGTCCGGTCCGCATGCATTTAACAAGGCGCTTGAGCTCGTGCGGGCGAGCGAGAAGCGCAGTACAGTGTCTGGCAGACCCCAGGGAGTGATTGACAATGTGGTTAGTTGGAACCATCTGATCGATTGGTGCATGGAGAAGGGCACCCCGCGCGATGCTTTCAAGTTGTTCAATGAGATGAAGAAAAGGGGCCACAAGCCCGATGCACATTCCTACACCATCATGCTCAAGGGCTTCGCCGCCAACGTCGACAAGCCGAATTCCACCACCGGCGCAATGACCGTCTACCAGAGCATCCGCGCAGCCAACAGCGAGGTCAAACAGAACACCACTCATCTGAATGCGGCAGCAAATGTCTTTGCCAGAGCCGGCGACATGGATTCCTTGTGGCTTATTCTCGGCCAGGCCAGAGACCGCGGCCCGGGAAGTCCGGACTCGGTCACGTACACCATTGTGCTGAATGCCCTGCAGAAGGATTTGATCAAGAAGACCGCCCAGGTGCTTGTCAAGGACCATGACGCAAGCGTGGAAAAGATCTTTGACACAGCCATCGAGGACGGCCGCAGAGTCTGGCTGGATGTGGTGAGGAAATGGCAAGACGCTGAGATCAGTGTCGACCAGCCGTTAGTCTGTGCCATGGGCCGGCTATTGTTGATGAGCAAGAAAGTAAGAGATGTTATGGACGTGTTCAAGCTTGTCCAGCAGACCATGAAGATCAGCATACCCTCCGCACCCGTTCCGCACACGAACCGATCCGGAGAGCAAGATCCTGCCGATGAAGAGGCACTGGTCGTGTTCGAGGATGGTCCTCGAGAAGAAGGCCAAGGACGCCGACCAGCACCGATACAAGGACCTGCCAAAGCGCTGTTCGCTACTCCGGGCAACAACACTCTGTCCATGTTGCTTGAAGCAGCAACTGTGACCAAGAAAATCCACTGGGGCAAGGCCTACTGGGAGCTGCTGACCGACTCTGAGGGGCCGTATGCAATAGTTCCAGATTCACAGAATGTCATCGCCTACCTGCGCTTGCTACGCGTCAGTCGCTCCAGCAAGGCCGCTGCTGAGGTTCTGCAACGAGATTGGCCTGTCGCTGTCAGAGAGAAATTGTATACGCGGGGCAATTTTGTCATCGCCATGAGCACATGTGTCCGCGACAAGAATAACCCAAATGTGTTTGAGAACGCCAGCCAGATTGTTGAGATCATGGAACAGCAGGCTGGCGAGAAAAAGGAGGCCGCCCTGGTGCGTGAAGAGGAGGAAGACAAGGGAGAAGGAGAAGAAGATGGCGATACGAAACGCGGTAGTAAGCACATTCCCCCACGCCGCGAGCCGGAGAAGTTTCAAGGCGAAGCATTGGATGTCGATCCAAAAGTGATGACCATGTACCTCAACCTGGCCATCTGGACGACCCGGGGCATTAACCCACGCCTGAGTCTTCGCAAGCAGGACGACGGCGACCTTAATTTCGAGCGTGACCCCAGCAAGAACAACACATTCCGTGCCCTCAAACGACTGGAAGACTTATCGGAGAAGGTGCTACGCATGTTGAAGGCCCGACTGGCCGAGCTTGACCTGCAAGCGCAAGAACGGCAAGACCATGCACGGCGGAACAAGAGGAACCCAAGGAAGACCTGGTTCGTTGACTACACACGCACGCGGGAACGACTGGAGGACCTGGCTGGCTTGTTGCGAGCTATGATCGGCGCCTACGACAGGATCCTGGTGGTGGACTTTAAGCTGCAAGAGGGTGGCAACGGCCCGCTGGACGGCGCCTGGCTGGAGGAGGTGCGGCTCAACAAGGCCAAGTTCAATGCCTGGCTCAGCAAGATTGATATCCAGACTCGCATGGGCATGGGCCTGACCAAGGCCGGCCTGAGGAAGGAATACGATCCGGCTGAGGATGATGCTGAGGACGGCGGCGGCGAGTTTTCGCTTCCGCCCCCGGATCTCAGCTATGGCAGAGTCGATCGCCAGGGCCGACTGATCCAACCGGAGGAGCAGCACATCGACAGCAACCACGCTCTCGGCCTGGGGCGGACACCCGGCGCGGCGAAGCTGCACAACGCCGTGTCCAAACACGTCAAGACGATCCAAACCCAGCGCGAGAACGCCAGGGATTGGCTGTCGCGCCGGCAGCGGCGGGAGAAGGAGAAGGCCCGACGCTCCGACCGCGCCACACGGCTGTATCCGAATGAGAGGAGGAGGCAGCCCGGCAACTCTGGCAGTAGCAACTACGACGACCAAGGCCATCAACAGGGCCATCGGCCCGGCTGGGGCGGCGGCTACGAGAAGATGGCGGAGCGGATGGGCCTGGAAGAGACCAGCGGCATGGTTGACTTGCAGAGTCGGCAGTCTTGACAGCAGTATGTATTATCACCAAAAGAAAGATTTTCTTTTTCGTAGAAGCAAAAGCATGTGATATGTACTGTATACTACTAGAAGAATGGATAATTTAATTCTCCCATCATGACAGATGAGTGTTCTCGTCGACACAGGCAGCAGCAGCAGCAGTAACAGAAGGTAGATGGGCATCCTCGTCCCAGAAGCGGATCTCCATCTCGGTAGCGGTGCGAAAGACCTCGACCAGCTCGGCGATCTTGCCTGGGGAGGAGCGAAAGCCCATATCCTCGACCATATCCTCGATGAGTTTGGTCCCCGTGACGACGGCTTCGCGGTAGTCGTTGGCGACGTAGTTTTCAATCCAGCGCCAGTATCTGTTGCCCTGGGCGGTGTCTTTATATGGAGAAGAAGGCGAAGAAGAAGTAGCAGCAGCAGCAGCAGCAGTAGTAGTATGCTCGCGATAAATGCGATCGGCAACCTGGCCATAGCCAAGCAAGCAAGGGGCGAGGGCGACAAACAAGGCGAGCAGATCGGAGGAGAGGCCGACGTCGAGGATGTAGCGGGAGTAAGCGATGCAGGCGGGCGACTCTGGGACGGCGTCGATGTGGTGCTGGTCAAGGGCGAAGTCGTCGCGGCAGTAGGCCAGGTGGAGGTCCATTTCGCGGCGGATGTGCAGGATGATGGCGGCCGAGCGCACGGTCGATGCGAGCGACTGGGATTTGTAGCCGGCCAGGGCGTAGGTGCGCGCAAAGTGCTTGAGGTAGTGGTAGTCCTGGATCAGGTAGGCGCGGAACAGCGGCGGCGCCAGCGTGCCCTGCGCGAGCGCGGTCGGGAAGCGGTGGTGCGTGTACGCGTGCCAGAGCGGCGCGATGCGTGGGTGGTGGAGTAGGTAGGGGATGAAGTGGCCGCCGCCGGGGGGGAAGAGTGGTGGTGGGGAGAGCGAGTGCAGGTGGTTGATGGGGCCGGAGCCGTGGTGGCCCAGCGCGAGCGAGGAGGATGTGGCGATGGCGTGCGAGACGTATCTGATGGCTTTGCCGATGAGCGAGTGCAGGGTGGATGGGGGGATGGTCGAAGAAGAAGACGAAGAGGTGGTGGTGGTGGATAGGTGTGTGGCCAGGTTGGCGGCAATGGCCGAGGCAAGTGTGCAGCCGGTGCCGTGGGTGTCGGGCGAGGAGAGGAAGGGCTGCTCGTAGAGTTCATAGTGGTCTTCTTCCTCCCCCTCACCCCCCTCCTCTCGTTGAGACTGCCGCCGGTAGAAGAGAATGTCAACAACAACCTTGTCCGAGTCCGGGTCAGAGACCGCCGCCTTCAGCTTGCTGTGCCTGAGCAGCGGCATATGCCCCCCCTTGAGCAGGACATGGCGCGGGCCGAGCGAATGGACCTGTTTGGCGAGCACCTTGAGGTCGTCCAAGGAGGAAGGCGAGCGGTACTGGATATCGGCATCGCGAAGCAGCAGCGTGGCCTCGGGGATGTTGGGCGTCAGGATGTACGCTGACGGGAGCAGAGTCGTGCATAGGTTGCGCACTGCGTCGCCAGGCAGGAGCTGAGCACCTGACGTTGACACCGTCACCGGGTCGACGACGAGCTTGAACGGCGGTGATGGTGATGGTGATGTTGATGGTGATGTTGATCTTTTGCGGGTTTCAAAGCTTTTCAAAGTCCGAGTCAAGGTGGTGATGGTTTCAGACGAGGCCAGCATGCCCAGCTTGACCACGTCGACGTCGATGTCCTCGAGAACACAGCGGATCTGCTTCTCGACAAACGCCGGCGGGGTGATGTGGACATCCTGCACGCCCAGCGTGTTCTGGGCTGTGAGCGCCGTTGTTGCCGTCAGTGCGTAGACGCCATGGGCAGCGAGCGTCCGCTGGTCGGCCTCGAGTCCACTGCATGATTGTCTTTTTGTTAACTCATTATTCCATATTGCAGTACAATAAATAATTGCAGGACAAGTGATGGTGAGGTGGGCGAAGGAGGGATGGGTGGTGGTGGTGGTACTACAGGCAGTAAGTACTTACGCTCCACCCGAACTGTCCGAGCCGGCGATGACGAGCACTTTCGGAATCGGCATTTTGAACAGATATCAGGAGCGACACGACAGTATCTAATTGAAGGATGAGGATGCTGAGCTCATGCAAAGAAATTAATTATTATATCGCCATGGTTGGTCGATCGAGTTTGCGACAATACTGTGTTTTTCCACAGCAAGGTGGAGGTAAAATACCGGCTGTTTTGGTATGTATGGAGTGTGGAGTAGGCGGTTCCTGTATAGGACTAGCTTGAAAATGACCTCCGACAACCGCGACGAAAGAGTGACGTCACTCATTGAGCTCAGGTAAGCATTTTCACCATGTTACATAACCCTTCTAATGATGATGAGAATACATCCTTATATACATATTGTAACAGGCAGCAAGCTAGGTTCAGCTCTGCTCTACGAGACCACGCCACCGCCGAAGCCGACAGGCCGCCTCTTGCCAGCCGCTTCAGGGACGATGGCCATGACCTTGTAGGCCTTGCCCATGCCACGCGGGCCGGGATCGATCAGTCTCTTCCAGCCGGACTCAAAGTCCTTGATCTTATCTGCCGCACTCTCACCGCCGCTAGCAGCCAGTGTTTTGACCAGGCGCGCGGCGCGGTCGTGGATGCCCAGCTGGGAAAGCCAGATGCCCTGCTCGACGGGGCCATGGACCTCGACGTCGTCGGACGCTTCCAAGGCATGGTCGGCGAGAGCCGTGAAGTCGACGTCGGCAGACAGGTCAACCTGGCCGGGGTGCGAGAAGGGCGAGACGATCTGGTGGGCGCGGATGCCGCGGAGGGAGTTGATGGGCACTGTAGACGAAGGACCGTAGTCGATAATCAGGCCTGCGCCTGCTGATTTCCTTGTGCCATCACCAATCAGCCGGGCGATGGCGGCGACGTAGCGAGCAGAATCCGGCGATATCTCGACGCGCGAGCCGGGCTGGGATTTCAGGTGGCGGTAGCGTGGATGCTCGGGCATGACTAGCGACCGGGGCGTGCTGGCTTTGGCGCAAACCAGCTGGAACTCTGGCTGGTTGTCCTTTGGCTTTACGCCTGGCAGGAGAATGGGGCGCTTTGTCGGGGCCACCATCAATTCACGCCACTGAGGCACTGTCCTGGTCGGAGGCGGCGACATAGAGCGCTGCTGTTGCTGTTGCTGCTGTTGCTGCTGTTGCTGTAGTCGTCCCTGTCCCTCCTCCAGCGTGACCGCAACCGACTCAAACGCATGAATGGGGAGCGCATCAAAGAACTCGTGAGCGACCACAAAGGGCATGCTCTTGCTCTTGCTGCTGTTGCTGGCGGCAGTGGCGGGCGGCAAAAGCACGATATCCTCAACCCACTTGATCACCATGCTGGGTGCCGACGGCGGGCCAAACTTGCTCTGGGCCTCCCACCAGACGCGCTGTCCGTCATCGTGCTTGGTGAAAGCGGCGGCTTCCCCACACAGCAGGTCCTTCTGCTTGACGCGCAGGGCGTCCGACGCCTCGACCATCCAGACCTCGTCAATGGCAGCCGCAAAAGTGCGGAACTGGCTGGCGGTGCGGAGAATATCGCTCATGAGCGTCCCGCGACCGGGGCCCAGCTCGACAAAGCGCACGCCGGCGGTGGGGCGGCCTTGGGCCATCCACTCGGTCATGAACCACAGGCCGACCAGCTCGCCGAAGACCTGGGAGATCTCGGGCGATGTGATGAAGTCGCCTCTGGTGCCGAACGGGTCTGCTGTTGTAGGAGTAGACGTAGTAGTCGAAGCAGCAGCAACATCTTCTCCTTCTCCTTCTCCTCCTTCTTTCTCCCCGTTGCTGCGCCTGTTGGCCGTGTAATACCCTCCATCAGGATTCGTCAGGCATTGCCGCATGTAAGCTGCGATTGAGATGGGGCCAGTGGTCTGTGAAGAAGAAGAAGAGGTAGATCAGCAACCCGACGCTCGCTCTTAACGGGTGACAGACAGAGAGAGATCTCACCTCGATAGCATCAGCTAGTGTCTTTGCAAGTGGTGTCGACCACTGGCGCGGTTCGAGGATGGGCCTCGCGGGGACAAGGGGGGCCGACGTAGCATTGCCATTGCCATTGCCATTGCCATTGCCATTGCCATTGCCATTGCCATTGCCATTGCTACCGCCGTCCTTAGAGTAAGAAGCAGAAGCAGAAGCAGAAGCAGACGAAGCCCATCGAGAAATTACCGTCGTCGGCGTCGCATATTGTTGTTGGTGAACAGAGGACGAGAGCGAGGCGGGCCAGCGTCTTCGTGCGAGGCGGACGGCATCACGAAGCATCCCGGCGCAGGGTTTGTCTCCTCTCTCCTTCTGCCGTCGCTCAAATGTTTTGTGCAGGGAACCCTAACCCTATAAATCCTGGCCTGCCGCTACGTCATCGTTATGGTTCTGTGTACATACATACACGTGTATACACGATACACTAGACACCAAACTTACTACCAAACTTACAACACTGGCAAGGTTGATTGATATCTGAAAGTTTGGCAGAAAATAAAACGAATCAATTCGCAAAAGAAAACTATAACACCACCGCTTGCCTTGACTATTATTTTTTTTTTTTCACTGTTTTGTTTTGATATTTTCATGCTGGCCAACTTCGCCCTTTTCATCAATGTCATCATGAGCAGGAGTGATGCTAAACTTGCGCGTGTACTCCTCGACTTCGGCAGTCTCGGTGATCTCCTGGTCGAAGACATCGACCTTGGTCGTGGCAAATTTGCGGGCGGACACGCCTTGCTCAAACAACAGGTCGAGCTCGGCAAAGGAGCGGCCACGCGGCTCGGGGACACGGAAGTAGGTGTATATGATGCAGAGGAAGCAGATGCCGCCCCAGAAGAAGCCGGCGTAGTTGCCCCAGTCCCATTCGCCGGGGTTCTATTTGATGTTAGTTTTTTTTTTTTCTTTCTCACGAAGCAGGAGAAGGAGAAGAACAGGGGCCAGCATACCAGCATGTACGGGGTCAAGACGTTGCAGACAATACCGACAATGTTGTACAGGTTCCGGCCCAGGACGACAGTCTTGATCTGCAGGCGGCGCGTGCTCAGCTCAGCCACAAGCGAGTAGCAGACGGTGCCGACGGAGAGCTGGTAGCACAGGGCCCAGACCAGCATCATGGAGCCGGTGGCCATGGCGCCCGACTGGTGCGGGGCCAGGCCGAGGAAGCCCATGATCAGCAGCATGGTGCACAGGCCGCACAGGCCGTACAGGTACAGCGTGCGGCGACCGATGCCCAGGCTCATGAGGAACCAGGCGCCAAAGACGCCGGCCATGTTGATGCCGTACTGGCCGAGGGCAAAATCCAGGGCGGTGGAGGCCGGCAGACCAGCCTGCTGGAGGAAGTACGTGCTGTAGCCGGAGAAGGAGTTGCCGGACAGGTTCTGGATGGCCCAGACCATGCAGACGATCTCGGTGCGGCGCAGGTCGGTGCCCTTGAAGCAGTCCCAGTAGGTGGCGCCGGTGGTAATCTTCTCCTCGAGAGCGGTGGTGTGGACCATCATGGCGATCGTCTCGTCGGCGTCAAAGTCGGTCTCGCGGTCGAGCGAGGTCAGCCGCAGCAGCGCCTTCTTCGCATCCGCCAGCCGGCCCTTGCGCACCAGCCACCACGGCGACTCGGGCGCCATCATAACCCCGATGAACAGCGGCAGCGGCCACATCCACTGCAGCGCATAGGGGATCCGGTACGCCCACTCGTCCTGGCGGTGCACATTCGCCTTGATCACGCCAATGCCAATCACCTGCCCGAGGCCCCAGCAGAAGTTGACATACGTCGTCAGGTAGCCGCGCAGCGCGACAGGGCACACCTCGGACGCATACGTGATGGTCAGCGTCTGGAACACGCCCCAGGGGATACCGGCCAGAATCTCAGCCACCTGCAGAGCAATGACCGTCTGGGCAGTGAAGAAGATGGCAATGAAGCCGGTGATCAGGATCAGGCACGCCATCACCGTGTACCGGTAGCCAATGGCCTCGGAAATCCAGCCGTTGAGCATGAGCCCGATGATCTCGCCGACGACGGCACCGTTGGACAGGCCCGCCTGCCACGGCGCCGGCACCTGGTACGTCCCGTCGGGCAGCTGCTTGCCATACTTTTCATTGAACTGCGGAAGCGCATAAAACGTGCCCAGCAGGCACACATCGAACCCTTCCATACAGATGCACATTGAGATCAGCACCGACCAGCCGACAGCCTTGGGATACAGCTTGAGGCCCTGCCACAGCGTCATCCTGTGCTCCTTGTCCGTTGCCGTCTGCGCATTGCGCACCAGCACGCTGGCCGACCGCGCGTGTTGTTGCTGGGTCGTCGTCGTCGTCGCTTCGTCCGCCATCTTTTTGTGTTTTTTGTTTTCTTTTTTTCTTTCTTTTTTGTTTTTCTTTTTTTTTTCTTAAATAAAAAGTTCCCACTCTTTCCCTTGTAGTACCACAGTAGTAGTAGAAAGCGCACCAAAAAGCTGGGGGTGGAGTTTCTGGACAAAAACGCACGCGCAAGTCTGGGCCATGAGGGCCATGTGGGGGGGAGGAGGAGGAGACGAGTGAGCTATATATTATTACTTTTTGTAACCAACTTCCCCTCCTCGTGGTTGGTGGTTTGGTGCTGCTGTCCCCGGCCATGGTGTGGAGCAAAGAAAAAACAACGTGCGCACTAGTGTGCACCTAATTTTTATTACTTACACTATACTCCGTAACACCCCCCCAGCTTACAGATAAGTTTCAAGCTAAAAGTCAGTCACTATCTATACGGCTGACAGCGCACAGCCCTGGCCATGTTGACCTATTGGCCAGCCCATCGATCCTGATACTGATCCTGATGATAATGCTCACTGAGGGGCGTCGGGGCATGACACGGCTATTGCAACATCGATACACCAAATCGTCGATCGCGTGACTTTGCGCCCCACAATGTAACGTAACTCGGCGTGCACTTTTTAAGCTTCAGGAACTAACAGCAGCTTCTTATTAGCTCTAATTAGTTAAGGCACGTTACTGCCAAGTCGCTCGGAGCACTTTCTAGGGCATTCTCCAGGGCATTCCCGACAGTGACGTAGTTGCAACGCCCACAAACCACCGTATTCCTCCTGTCCTTGTCCTGCAGAAGGGGGGGTATCATACCAACAAAAGCCCAAGCGAACAAAAGTAGTAATAGTAATAATAAAAATAATGATAATAATACCAGTCAATCCAGGGGAAAGAATAGAATACTGTAAGCACACCCTCATTAGTGGCCCGCCTCCGCTAGGTCGAGGTCGGCGGCCTTATGTGTCCCCATCTGGGTTGGGGCATTAGCGGCATCGAGGGCAGGTGCGAGTGGCCGCGACGGCAGCAGCGGCGGCAAGGGCGCAAATGGGATGGGTGAACTCGAGGTGAAGACGGGCAGATTAGCTTTGGTGTTGTGCTGGTGCTGGTGCTGGTGCTGCTGGTGCTGCTGAGGCGGGGTGATGTTGGCTCCTGCAGCCGCGGCAATTTTCCCAGACGCAAGTACCCCAGAATGCAGCCAGTCGAGATTTGCGGAGGAGGAGGAGGAGGAGGCGATCGCTTGGCCATTGGGGGCATTATCGCGTGGACCAGCCGCACCTGATGCTGATTCTGATGCTTCTGATTCATTCGGCACCAACAAGGGCAAGGGGTGCGCGTGTCCCCGATCGCCTGCCACTTCTTCACTTGCAGATTGTGGCAGGTCCGCCGTGTTCTGCCCCAAGATCGACACCGCCGCCGCCGCCGCCGCCGCCGGCAATTGCTCTCCGCCATTAGCGGCAATTTTCGGCGCCGCTTCAGCCCAGCCGCTGTTCAGGGAAATTTGCGCCGAGTCTGACTGTTGCTGCTCTTCTGTTGTGGCACTAGTGTTGTTGCTGTTGTTGTTGTTGCTGACATCTGGTCTGTGCTCCTCCTCCTTCTTGATCACCACCACCTTGGTCGCCTTGGGTGGTGCAGACGGCTTTTTCAATGCGGCTCGCCCTGTCTTTGCTTGCTCCTCGTGCTGCTTGCGTTCTCTGGCTGCGTATTCCTCCGCAGACGGCACCCTTAACTTGATCGAGATCTTCTTCGCTCCACTCGACGTTTCTTCTACTGCTGCTGCTGCTGCTGCTGCAGCTAGCTTTCCTTGGGATGCTGGGCGTGATGACGGCTGAGATGCCGGCAGGCTTGACGCCCGACCCTCAGCCTTCTCCTTCGTTGTTGTTGTTGCTGGCCTGACCGAGGGTGACGACGATGGTCCTGCACCATTTGGCCCCTTCTTGGGACTGTGAGGCCTCGCCGCCACTTTCGACACCACAGGCTTGGCCTTCTTGACTGGTGCCGCCGGGTTTTCCTTGGCCTCAGTTTCGGGCGCAGCTGTTCCCTCCCTCGATCTGGTGCTTCTCGCGCCGCCCGCGTCAGCCAGGTTCATTTGCTGAAAGGCAGCGGCGATGCTAGAGTCTGCACTCGATCGTCGGCGCGCAGTCGTCGGCACAGGCACGCTCTTCTTCTGCTGCAAAGAAGGGTCAGGAAGGTCGTTGACCGACATGATCGTCGTCCGGCGACTGGTGATCCGCGATGAGCTCCGCACGCTGGCTGCAGGCACAGGCGCTGGCTTTGGCTTCCGTTCACGGAGCGGTCTCGGCTGGGCCGGTGGTGGTGGTGGTGGTGGTGGTGGTAAGCCGTGGGCAGACTGTGACTCCTTGCGCACTCGGGTCGCCTCGCCATTGAGCTCGTCATGCCGGCAGCTCAGGGTTTGTCGATCGCTGGGAATCAGGAGGCGTGACAGTTCATATGCAGCAACATCCCAGTAGACATCGGGGTAAGGTGGCAATGGCTCCGACTCCAGGGACAGACGCGCCTCGAGCTGTGCGGAAAGAGACCGACGCTCCCGCGCGACCTCTGTCATTCGAGCGGTGGAAGCCTGGGTGGGGGAAGAATAAGTGCTCGAGGGTTTTGCATTGCCCGTCTTCGGCGGCGGTGGCAGATGGTCGGCCACAATGGCCTCGACTGCGTTGAGAGCGTCCAAGCTCCACCAGTCCGGGTCAAAATGGTCAACCTCAGCTGTTGCCAGCGGCCAAGACGCCGCCATGGACGAGCCCAAGCCTGGCGTCTGTGACACAGGCACCTCAGTAGACGGGTTCTCGACCAGGCCACAGAGATGGCTGAGCACACCGCTGGTCAGCGCACGGTCACTGTAGCCCCCCTCAAGCACACTGATCACACGGCCGTCGACGCCCAAGCCCTCCTCCTGGGCCAGGGCGACGATGTCACTGGTAAACTTGGCATAAAACTCCGTCGGCACATTGACTGCGTGTCTCTGCATGCCGACGCCCTCATGCTCGCTTGCATCGAAGCCAGCCGAGACGAAGATGGCTGCCTTGGACGGCTTGCCCTCGGCCCGGAGCTTGGTATGGTGGTGACGGAGGAAGCACCTAGCCTTGTCCAGCAAGATCTTGTACTTCTTCTCATACAGTTCTCTAAACTGCTCCAGTGACGCCCACGGCTCGAGATGGACGTTCCAGATCGACTGGCCATGGGCATTCTCGATGCACAGACTGGCGCCGCGCACCTTGTCCTCGTCGCCCCATTCACACGGGTACGAGTTGATGTCGTGCAGGCTGTAGTAGCCGATCGGAGTCTTCTTATGCAGAGGCGCGTTCTTAGCTGCCGACTGCGCATTGCGGCTGTGCGCCCACGCGATCGCCTGCGATCCGTCGCCGTGATGCAAGTCAAAGTCGATAATGGCGGCGTGTGTCAGGCCGTGTGCCATTGCGCCGTGCGCGATCCCCACGTGCACATTGTTCAGCCAGCAAAACCCAGACGGCCAGTTGGACGAGCAGTGGTGGCCCGGCGGTCGGATGCAGACGAATGCACGTGTCGTAGGCGTGTCAGGCGACAGCACAGTGTCAACAGCATCAAAGACGCCGCCCAGACAGCCCTGCAGTGCAGCCAGGGACTCATTGCACAGGTATAGGTCGCCATCGTGCAGCTTGGGCAGCGCGTTGCCGCTCTCGTCCTTGCCGTAGCCGACGGGCCGAGTCAGTTCTCGACCGTTGAAGGCCAGCTTGCTCTCTGCCGAGTCGCACATGATCTGCAGTTCTGCCATCCACTTGGTCCCGTGCACGTGAGTGACAGCAGGGTGGTTGAGCGGCACGCTTCTCGTCGACTTGTGAATCTTGAATGGGACCGAGTGTGATGATGGTGCTGCTGCTCTCCTTGCTCCTGGTCCTGGTCCTTCTTCTTCTTGTTCTTCTGTTCCTGCTTCCGCTCCAGCCTCCGCTCCTGCGCCCGGCAGGTCGGCGTCTGGGTGCGGCGGGTGACGGCCGTGGGCATGCCGGCTGCCAAGTCTGACATATGCGGCCGAAGCGCCGAGCAGGGTGGCTAGGATGCGCTCGGGCCGCTCGACAATGGTGCTAAGAGCCGCCTTGGAGGTGCGCGGGCGCGAGAAGCGGTGGCCGTAACAGGCGTCGTGGACAACGACAGTCACGGGCGACTGCGCAGTTGCATGGCTGCTCAACTCCCTGGCAAAGAAGTCCTTGGCCACCGTGGCCGGCTTCATCTCTTTTCTGCGCTGGATCTCCAGTGCCTGGGCGGTCGGGGGTGGAAGCTGCGCTGCCTTCAACGCTGCCACCGGTGACGCCGGGTTGAGGTTGGACGAGGCGCGGCGGTACTGCGGCCGCGACGGGGTCGACCCAAGTGCCGCCACACTCAGGCTGGATCGTGGCCTTTTCGGCTGCTGCAGCGAGAGCGATGGTAACGGCGACGGCAACGGCGATGGCGATGCTGGTAGTGGGGTCGGCGTGTCGTGGTGATGCGACGACGCAACCGACGGCGAGCGCAGGCTTCGCGACGAGCTGGCCGGCCTTTGTTTGGCGTATGGGGTGCTTAACGGAGATGATGCTGGCAGTCGTACTGCTTGTGGAGACTGTGAATGCCGATAAGAGGTGCGTCTGTTAGTTGTCGTGGCTGCGGTGGTTGCGACGACGGTGTTGGTAGAGCCCAATGGAAAGGAAGTAGATGGCCTTCCATCACGCTCAATCGAGGGCAACGCGTCATCTGGGTTGGGATCCATTGTGGGCGCGTTGTGGCAGAACCGCGCGCACACTGTCACCCGTCACTTACGCATGTGCCTGCGCGTGAGTAAAGCGGGCAGAATCAACAAAGACCCGGTCACGTGGTGTGGCTGTCTAGTCCATGTCAAGCACGTGCATGGCTGTCATTTGGGATTTAGGCTTCTTTTTAAGCATATGCTTAGTCAGCAAGCTTAACGAAGTGGCCGTGATAGGCAGGTGGCAGAAGTACCAACCTGGTCCTCATTCAAGCATGAAACGTTAATGATGACGGTAGTCAGAAGATGAAGGGTGTAGTGTATCATGGTGACCAGGTAAAATCCTAACCAATCCAGTACAACAACTTGGAGGGTGAGATGAGCAGCATCGTATCTCAAATAGCCAGTCAATATACACGAACCACCTCCTCCTAGATTGCAATACCAACGCCACTCAGGGCCTCCACCGCCCATTCCGGCGCAGGTTTGCCAGGAAAGTAGCGGACGAAGAATTCCTTGACAAATGCTGGATACCTGTCTTCCAGAATGGCCGTTCTCACGGACCGCATCAGGGCCAGCATGTGGTGGACGTTGTGCATGGTTAGGAGATGAGCACCGACGGTCTCCTTGGCGGCAAGATGGTGGATGTAGGCGCGAGTCACGCCCAGGCCGCCGTCTTCGCGTGACCGGCAGCACACACACTCACAGTCGGGTGCAATGGGGGAGAAATCGTTGGCAAAGCTGGCGTGCCGCAGATGGAGGACACCGCCAGACGTAATGGCATTGCCAAACCGTGCCGTCCTTGTCGGCCACACACAATCGAACATGTCGGCTCCCAGGGCGACAGCCACGACGATGTCTTCTGGATATCCGATTCCCATCACATATCGCGGCTTGTGGTCGGGCAGCATTCCCGTACATGTGTCTACCACCTTGCAGAAGTCAGCCTTGGCTTCACCGCCGGACAGACCGCCGATGGCGATGCCAGGCGTGTCTCTGGCCACCATCTGGCGACAGCACTCGCGCCGCAGCTCCAGGTCCAGCCCGCCCTGTATGATGCAAAACAGGCTCTGGCTCTCGGGCTTCCGGTGCGCGGCAATGCACCGGTCCAGCCAGCGAACTGACCGCTCCATTGCCTCTGCCATTCGCGCACGATCGGGTAGTGTTGTTTGTACAACATCATCCAGCTGCATCATAATGTCCGAGCCAATTGAATTCTGGAGCCCGATCGAGTGCTCGGGCGTGAGCAGCCTGGGGGGTACGTCAGCTACTGGTCGACCCGTGACCAGCTCTTTGCGGTGAGCCAGAAGTTGTTTTTGGGCCAGGAACGTACATCGGACTACCATCATGGGGACTGAGAAAGCGTACACCCTCCTCGGTGACGGTGGCGAGCTTCAAGAGTGAGACCATCTGAAACCTGGGGGAGCCCTGTCAGCACAGGCATTATGGCACATCCGGGGGCTCAGTAGAAGTACCAACCCACCGCTGTCAGTGAGGATATTGTACTTCCATCCCTGCAGCTTATGCGCTCCGCCCAGGGCATCCAGCACGGCCTGGCCCGGCTTTAGGCCCAAGTGGTAGGTGTTGTTTAGGCATAGCCGGCAGCCGGTGGCTTCGAGCTGCTCGGGCGTCAGGCCCTTGAGCGAGGCCTGCGTTGCCACCGGCATGAAAACCGGCAAGTCGACGGTGCCATGGGCCAGATGAAGGCGCGATGCCCGTGCCTTACTCGTCTACTCGCAATTTGTCAGTGAATGCGGTGTCGACAGCAGCGGCAGCCCGGCCACACCACCACGCACAGAACATTGGCCCTTTAGCTCAAAAGCCAAGGCTGCGGCTTTGGACGAAGAAGACATTCGGCCGCGGACAGCCCATGCATCCAGACTGATGCGGGATAGTCGAGCCGTAGCGGTGTGTACGTCAAACCGAGCGCGTAGGGATGCGTGCATATGAGATCTGCAAGCCACCCGTTGAGATATCTCTGGCTCTCAGAGCCGCGAGCTAGGGGGGAGGGGGGAGAGAGAGAGGCAAAAAGTAAGCCGACAGCTCAGTCGAGGCCGTGACTCGAACAAATTCTCTCTTCGTACAGGCAGTTAACTACTGACTTTTTTAGCCTCTGGAACGACCGAGCGGGAGAGTGCGCCGGGAAGGGACCAGGCCTGGGCAGAAGCGAGGAAGTGATCGACAGGCACCTGCCGCTCGGAATATTATATTAATAATTTTTAGAAATAATATTAGCTTTCTGTGCACCCGCCGCGCGGCCGCTATGCTGTTATCGGCCTCCCGCTCGCCACCGCGGAAGGAGCATTCAGATAGAGAGGCAGGCGTGGAAATCAGCGTAGAACTCAGCGTAGAAATCAGCCGGGATAGAGACAGGAATGACACTCAGACTAGACAGAGATAGGAATGGCACTTAGATCAGTCAGAGACAGGAATAGGAATGACACTCGGGTCAGATAGAGAAAGAAATAACCATCATATCAGATGGAGACAGGTGTGACAATCAGATCAGATCGACAGACACGTGCGCCCTGCACCTCTGTCAGCTCTCTCTCTCTCTCTCTCTCTCTCTCTCTATCTCTACGTGGGAAAACAGAGTGGTGGCGTTGGTGGTAGTGGTGGTGATGGTGAAATTTCCTTCTGGGTTTGGCCCAAGTCTTGCCTCCTTGCTGTTCGCGTGGATGGCCCCTTGGGCTGCACGATTTTACCTGACACGACAATACATTGGACTCCTTGCCGATCGTACACGCCCCGTGCTTTTTTTGTGCATCTTGCCGGAACCCGTAATGGTAGTAATAAGAAGGGGGAAAAGAAGAAAAGAAAGTACACTCCCAAGGCATTGACACGCTTGATCAAGCCCTTGCTCTTGCATCTCGCCTCTCGCCAGGAACGCCGTCGCTATGATCGCTATGCTCTTTGCTGCAGCAGGGATCCGTCAAGTCGAATGGAAGACACGCACTGGACACAACATCGTTCACAGCTGAACCTCGCACCGTTCAGCCCCGTTGCACCTGCCTCTTGCCAGCAGGTTGGGGGGGTACCTGCAGCGGGCACCCTTAGCGAGACCAGCCGCGCGAGCCGAATCCAGACTGGGTGCGGTATGAGGACGGCTGCTGCTGGGGCTGGGTGATGGAAGGGTTGCGGATCTTGGTGAGCATCACTTCTGCCGCATCCTCTCGCGCATTGTCGATGTATTGGCCGTCGTACCACATGCGGGCAGCCACGTTCACTCCCTGAACGGTAACCGTGGCACTCCAGGCAGTTCGTCCTCCTGTATGCGTGCGGCGTCAGCTACTGCAAACAAGCAAGGGAGAAAAAGGGCTTGGAGCTCGTAGTCTTACCTCGGCGTTCAGACACAATGTTGAACTCTGGTTCTGGGATCTTGAGCTTGCGGCACTCGGCTGAGTAGCAGTGGTTAGTCCTGCAGCTCCCATTGCGGCCGTTGGCGCCGTCGCCAGGTAGACAACTCCAACTCACCGATCAAGGCGTCCTGCCACTTGTTATGAGTCTTGGTAGCCATAGTGTGACTGCCAACGGTGGATGTTGTGGAATGTGCGCGGAATTTATCGTTCGAACAATGAGGTATCGAGCAGAGTTGGTGCGTGATGTAGCCTTTTCTTCCAGTTGCTCGTTGCTGTGGTCGAGGGCGGTGGGAGGCAGTTGCAAAGGGGGTAGTCGCCCAGGAATTTATATAAATTTTGGCAGAGGATCGTGCCGCCCACCGCAACGCAGACAACACACGCAGCCGGCAAGGTCTCCCGGTGACGGGCAACTGAAGGGCCGGCAAAAACAAAGGGTGCTCTCTCTCTCTCTTTTTTTTTCGCCTCTTGTTTTTGATATCTGCCCTCAGGTATCCAATGGTCGGGTACTTGCATCAAGGCTTCAGTGACCGTGAGGTATGATGCATCTCGATCATTTATGCGACATGATCTTGTCCCTCGTGACACAATCACTGCTGTACTCACAGTCCCAGAATTCGGCGTACACCATGCCTTGTGTAGTACAAGGAAAGACATCTCGGCTCCAGATGAGATATGGACAAAAAGGTCCCATATGGTGACGATGTGAGCAGGCCCGGCATCATGCCAACGCATCAAACCTGGTAGCGATGATTGCTGCCGACACCAACGGATCTTCATGCATGATGGCGTGAGGTCGCATCATTAGTCGAGCATTCGGGATGCAATGGGAACGATCGTGTGGAGTCGCCTGTGCATGGGATCGCTCGACTGGTGACACTTTTTCCTGCCGTCTCATACCCTCGAGGACGGTGTCTTCTTACAACAGATTTCTGACATTTTCCATCATCCACCAGCACCAGTCCCTCTGCCTGGACATGGCCTGGCCATTGGATGCCTTTGTTGGGCATCAACAGCTTTCCGGGGAGTGAGAAAAACTCACTAGTTTTTAAACGCGGAACCAGCCGCTGGCCCGTGCACACTCTCCATGTCTCCACGTGACCAGCTTAGCTTTGATAGAGCTAGGCAGAGACATTTTATTGATAGGAAGGAAACTGCCAAGCCCTTTCTTTCCTTCCTCCTCAGCAGTGAGAGTGGGCAAAGGGTGGGGGCTGTTGTGCCAACCCTTCCCTTTTGTTATCACAGCTCTACAAACTATCATCATGCACCAGCACTGATCTATTTATCATTACACTTATCTATTATATACATTGTCTTGCAATCAGTGTCCACCAAGAAGTGTGCGTAACTAGTTCTCTTATTCACACAAGGGCAATGAAAAAGAAAAAAAAGGAAAAAAACAAAAAAACAAAAAAAAAAACAAAACTCCTGCCATTACCTTCCCCCTCTTTCACCTAGGCTTACCGTCTGGTTGGTATGGAGCAATGGTTGCCTTTAATCCTTACTGTGCCTTGACACATATTCAGGGGGAGGCGAGGCTCCATGAGAAATCCCTGGCGGCTGAAAGTAGTCAAAAGTCCCTTCAGGCTGTCTTTGCTCTGCCATGCCGTCGAAACGCCTCATTGGCAATTTGGTCAGCTTCGACATAGCCGCCCTTGGATCTGGTTGGTTTATGGACCCTCGCAGAGTGGGCACCATGCCAGCGACGTTTGATGCAGTCATCCACCAGTGCAATGAGCCCCGTGGCAACGATCACGTCGCCCAGGTCTTCAGGCACCGTCTTGTCCCTGATCCGGAGGCTTGATGGAGGAATCCACCCGCCCTGGGCCTCTTCAATCCAAGTCTGCCAGCTGTCAAGCTTGTCCTGCGTGATGCAGGCAATACCCTTGCCACTCGCCAGATTGATCAGCTCATACGCATATACAGCCTCGTCCTCGTCGTAGCTGATCTCCCGGCGCCACGTGTACGGTTCTCCCCAGTACTCGAAGTCGTATCTCTTGGTCCGGTCCTGGCGCAGACGGTGAACCTCGACCTGTGCATAATTCGAGAACTCAAGTCGGATGACGTTGGTGGGAATCGTCGCTTTGATGTCCGAGTTCAGCGTGAACCGTCGGAGTTCCATTTCAGCATCGTCGTCATCATCGCTCATGTACCCAGAGTCCTCACGGCTCAGACCCCAGCGGGATTTGATGCCGATCATCTGAAGTGCCGCACCCAGCGGTCTTGTGACAGACGAGCGTCTTCGTTGTGCCGACAGTGGCAGTGGTTTGATGTACTTCTTCTTGGAACTGCAGATTTCACGCCCAGAGTCTCTGCAGTATCGCCGGAGGGAAAACTGTCGCTCGTGAAGGTTCTTCATTCGGAGGTGAAATAGAGTCATCTTCAAGACCTCGCCGTCTTGGGAAACCGCGTCGGTGTCGAGTCTCAAATTCATGTTGCCATCTGCCGTCGACTCGTCATGTTGGATGAGTATCCTCCTCGTTGTTGGAAAGAGTTTGTTGAAGTCAGACGCTGAAGTCGGAACAGCATCCGCGGAGTGGACATGCGGTCGCTCGGGAGGCAGCTCATACTCGGGTGCTTGATCCAAATCTTTGTCCGAAGCCGTCGTGGATGCGTAGGTCTCAACTGAAGACCTGGGATCGTCGCCATTTGGACAAATGCAATCTTCCTTGCTGGAGATGTTGTGGTGATCGGAATCATTCTTCCACGATTTTATCCCCGATCCAGCATCGCTGTCACGGGTGGCATTGGTAGAGTATGTGTTGGCAGATCTATGGCTGGACCGGGAGCTGCTCGTGTTTGAACTAGTCCTGCGGCTATTTCGAGAATCGGAGTATGAGAAAGGCATCGTGGGCTGTTTGTCGGCGTTTGCATTTCAGACGCTTGGAGGAGGGGGGGGGGAACGGGCACTGGTTTATTATATGAAGATCAGGCTACAGGATTGGGCCCTCACGCAGGCCTCGCGGCTTGGAAGGCCATCTCGAATGGAAGGAGAAGTGAAGCTGAAGCAGATGCTCCCGTTGGAGGGGCCGTCATCAAGCAGCAAACCAAGGGTGGACCGAAGCCCCTCCTCGTGCTAAATCTTACCTTGGGGAGAGGCATTGAATCTGGCCCGGTTGCTTCCGCTGGCAGCGAAAGCAAAAAGCAACTACCGGAATTTTATCAGAGCGTGCTGCAACCGTTCATTTGTTCATTTGTCATGGCTGCAAACATGTGGAGGAGCGGAGATAGTGCCCAAACTAAAGTGCGAATAGAACCTAGCGCCCGGAAGTCTATTTCAACCACTAGAAATGTTGCCTCAGGCTTCCCAGGTTTGGATGAGTTGTCACCCTGCGATTGGCAGAGATGCAATCTATTTATCCTCCCTGATCGTATCACACAGCGTCTCCCACTCTGTCGAGGAGCGTCGTATCACCATCCCGGGGTTGGCATTAGGTGGGAACTGGAGTCCGTGAGCCCGGCGGAACACGCCACAAATGCGGTCGTCATCACGGTCCACAGTAGGCTGGAGCGTGGCCTAAAAGCTGCTCGCCAAGGCGCTCACGTTATTTGTTTTGTCATGCATGACTCTGCTGCTCAGACCAAGACCTGACTGGTATGGACTGACTGTATGGATTGACTGTATGGATTGACTGTATGGATTGACTGTATGGACTGACTGGTATTGACTGACTGGTATGGATGTTTTGTCTCTCGGCCTCCGGCACAAACCATAATTGTCCGACAGAGAGGGGCGAGAATGTTGGCGGGGGGGGGGGGGGGGAGGGGACAAAAAAGCAGTAGCAAGAAGAACCTGTCATCAGATGATCTACACGCATCGGCTATTTCCCCTGAAACTCCGCTTCAGAAACAGAGAGGGCGGTTGTGACCCGGATTTTTTGACAACTTTAACGGTTCATTCGGTGTGATTGCGCGCCTGTGTTACCCCAAAACATTGGCCCAAAACATTGGCCCAAAACATTGGCCTGGGGCAGAGTGCGAGGGGGGGTTCCTACGCTAAATAGTGACTATTTGTCCCCTCTACAAGGCCGCCGCTCTGGCTTTTAGGCGCCAGCAAATCCTTTTTTAGTCGTCTGTCTGGCCATGGTTCTCTGGCATTGAGTGCCTCACTTAGACTTACGGTGATTGTGTCCAGCAACTTAACCCTCAAGACCCCGTCGGCGGCGCTGTATTCTGAAGTTAGTATCAGGGGGTGGGCCACCCACATCGCTGTTTGTACGTGTCAACAGCTAGCTGCACGAGCTTCCTCCGACATGAGGCATTTGAGTCATCTGTTCTGGACTTCTGGGCCCAAGCAAAACGGATACGCCAAGGCAGTGCAGGAGAGCTTGTTCAAGGGGTTGGGCAGTAATTACATCCCACCCTAACGTCCCGGCTGGTCTAGAAGACAAGTGAGCCGAGACTCGGAGAAAATATTGGCTGCACCCAAGAGTGTTTCCGTTGCTTGCCGAGGCTCACCAAGCACCACTTACACCAAGCCCCACAGTGGGAATGGGAGCTCGACGTCCCTCCTGCCATCGAAGCCCCTTGCCATGTTGGCTCTGGCGCGATTGTCAACGCCCACGTAGGCCTGTCTGCGGCACTCTGCTCCCTCAACCTGGGTCGTCACGCTCCAGGTACGAAGACCATAGTAGCTGCCTACGCAATGCACCAGCCAGCGAGCGAAGCCGGCGCCGCGATCGCCATCGGCCCCCTCAAACACCAACTTCTCGTTGCTGACTTTGTGCGGCCACCTATCGGACTTGTCCTTCTGCTCTCTTTTTCGAGCATCGTGCGTGACCGCGCCTCGGCCGGCAAAAACGACGGTGTCATCGTCTTCACTGTCACTAGTCAGGGGCATGTCATCCACACCCTTGTCTCGTGAACCTGCTTCGCTTTGTTGCCATTGCTTGACAAATGCACGAACCTCCTCTTCTAGATCCTGAAGCAACCATTTGGCCGTCCGATTATGCTTAAGCCGTGCACGCAGCTCTTTAGGGACCATCGCAGCGGCCTCATCCGGAGAGCCAGTCCTCTTCAGGCCATTGTGTCGTCTCGCTCGGATGGTCCTGCTGTTTTTTCGGCCACGCAGCCGCGACTCGACCGCACGTTGGAGCTCGGCCGCTTCCCAGAGCGGGGCTAGATAATACGGAATGTTGCGGACAGGGTGGGTTGGCCGCACCTCCCAATCAGAGGGCAGAGGCGGCTGTGCCCAGGGGTTGGATAGAAGTCGATCTAGATTGTCAGCCCAAGATGCCTCCAGTCGGCGTTTGGGGAGCCAAGTTCCGCACCATTTTCCCAGCGACGGCGTTGGCGCGAGCCTTCCTTGCCCCTCAGGAGCATCTCGCGCCTATCAAGACCGTCCTGCCGACTGGATTTACGTGCTGGGTAGGTCGTTGTGGAAGTACGGGCTGGCGTCGTTGCAACAGCTGTAGTGCTGCCAACTGGCTTAGAGCCGGAGACTGCAACGGTGCGTATAGGTAGTTGTAACTCGGGCCGGATTGTTGTCTTGTCCATAGCTTCAATGACCTGTTCCACTGGATCGGAGGTGGTAGGCATGTTGGGCGGCGGGTGAGGCGTGGGGATGGGGGGGTTTGGGGGGGAAGGATGTGCGTGTGATGGGAAGCTCGCAGGGTACTACGACCAATCCTCCTAATTCTGTCTACGGAGGAGATGGAATGTGCGTACTCTACAACTTAATGTGGGTTAAGTTCAGAGATACTCGGGGCAAGTGATGCGATAAGGCATGACTCAATAATGACTCAATGATGACTCATTCCATGACTCGTTCTCCCACGGCGTCGACTGATTGGTCCATTTAGGACGTTCCCACAACGTGCCTGCCAAGCCTACCACACTTCATTTCTGCTCCGACAGGATGCCCCTGTCATTCGTACATTTTGAAGCCACACATAAGCAGGAAGCAAGCAGGAACTAACTTGACACAAATCCAGAAAGATCGAGACAAGAGCAATTTCAAAAGTCATGACAGCCTCTAATGACTATCAGCTCGACCTCACCTACTTCAGTGACGACGTGCCAGGCACTCTACTAACACAAGAACAAATCTGGCCGAGGTTGGAGGGCACAAGGTGGTTCGAGTTGGAGAGCGTTATGCGGCGTAGCTGCTGAAGGACTTGAATCCGAAGCAGCTGCCGTCATCTTCATAAAAACAATATGTGCATCAATTCAACCAAAGTCTATCCTGTATATCAGCGTGGTGAGCATGTGCCAGGTACTTGTCATGGAATTCATCCCTGGAAGCAATCTGCTTGAGTCCTGGTCCTGTCTTTCAACTGCACAGAAACAACAAATCTGCCTTGATTTAAAACAGCAAATCAATCAACTACGAAATCTACCCACAGTTCTACAACGAATGCTGCCTAGCATGCTTCGAAACCACACCCCTGTGTTCACACATTCTGACATGCAACGGAAGAACATCATCATCCAACACACGAGCAGCGACATGGATCCTCTTTAATCCGACAAAATGCGTATTGTATTAGTGGACTTTGAGAATTCGGGTTGGTATCTAAACCATTGGGAGTATTGCGCCGCCTCATGGGCATTTAGTTTCGATGATGACTGGCCTGAATATCTCGAAACGGGGTTAGATCCATGGCCCGTTGTATATGCCTGGCTTCACTCACTTCAACAAAAATCCCCCACAATCGTCTTATTAGTAATCAATTAGTAAGTTGCCGTGGCACCAACAGCGCCAGACCAGATTGGGCGATTCCTGGGCGCCAGTTCAGAGACGACAGATTGGAATCAAACAGAGATAGCCGCTTCTTCTTTCCGTGATAAGTTACAGAAACCAAATATATCATTGCAGCACCCTATATCTGAGATATAAGGATCTCGCTGTCGCAAACCTTGCCGTCACTGCTTCCTGCATTCTCGACTGCTCCTCCCTGTGAGAGCTTCTCGTCTGGAGTTACGTTGAAACCTGGTGCCTTTGTAGCCTAAATCAGGCAGCCTTTGTATCCACCGATCCTATGAAGTCGGCATTGGTACTCGGTTTGGCTGTTGGCCTGGTGTCAGCCTTGATATCTGATAGCCAGACCCCAATCATCGACGGCCAGGATGCCGCTGAGGAAGCATCCTATCTCATAGAGATATCCCCAGGCGAAACAAAATGGGTCCGTGAGGAAGAGAAATGGGAACTGAAGAGGGTACAGAGTCGATGACCTGATGTTATTTCACACAGCCAGCTGACACATGCAGAACGGGATCAACTTCTTCGACATCACAGACACCGGCCATACCTTTCCTCATGTGCCCTTCTCCCAACAGGCATCTGTAAGCTACCCTCCCAAACCAGTTTATAATGCTTCGGTCCAGCCACTTCTCGAGACCATTGAGCAGAAGAACATGCGGCAAAACCTGGAGAAGTTCACGTCCTTCCACACGCGATACTACAAAAGCGACTATGGCATTCAGTCAGCTGAATGGCTCTTTGGTCAAGTCAGTGATATCATCACAGGCGCTGGCGCCGACAAGCATGGTGTGACAGTGTCCAAGTTCCCTCATCCATGGGGTCAGTTTTCAATTATCGCGCATATTCCAGGCAAGTCGAATAGCACGGTTGTCATCGGAGCGCACCAGGACTCAATCAACCTGTTCCTGCCATCCTTCTTTGCTGCACCCGGAGCAGATGACGATGGATCAGGCACCGTCACGATCCTGGAAGCGCTGCGCGTGATTCTGCAATCGGAAGACATTGTCAAGGGCAAGGCTGAGAACGCGCTCGAGTTCCACTGGTACTCGGCTGAGGAGGGCGGTCTT
This sequence comes from Chaetothyriales sp. CBS 135597, assembly GCA_003709825.1. Taxonomy (NCBI): domain Eukaryota; kingdom Fungi; phylum Ascomycota; class Eurotiomycetes; order Chaetothyriales; species Chaetothyriales sp. CBS 135597. The sequence goes on along the minus strand of QQXN01000008.1, from coordinate 527,182 downwards.
CTTGGAAGCGCGGCCATCTTCAAATCGTACTTCGACTCCAACCGAGACATCAAAGCCATGATCCAACAGGACATGACCGGCTTCATTGCCAAGACCATCGAGGCGGGCGAACCAGAATCCGTGGGTGTGATCACGGACTATGTGGATGCCGGTCTCACTGCGTTCATCAAAGAAATCATCAAGCAGTATTGCGATATTCCCTATGTCGAGACGCGATGCGGATACGCGTGTTCGGACCATGCATCGGCATCCAAGTACGGATACCCATCTGCGTTTGTGATCGAGTCGGACTTCAAGTACAGTGACAACAAGATTCATACTACCGATGATAAGATTGAGTACCTGTCATTTGACCACATGGAGCAGCACTGCAAGATGACGACGGGCTTTGCCTACGAGCTGGCATTTACCAAATTTTGAGAAAAGCGGCAGCAGGATGAAGGCGGAGTCGCAGAAACCATCTCTACACAGCAGCCTAACTTGGTCAATCTGCCTGGCTTTTGGGTCCCCCATTGATCGGATGTTGCGGGAAGGGAGAGCGTTGGGCCGTCTTGTCCAATCTCTTGAGAAAATGAGAAAATAGGCGCTTGCCAAGGAATTGTCGAACCCAATTTGGTTCCGAACCCGCTCTTGATCGTATTGGTCCTGACTGCTGAGTCATGGCCAAGTTCTTGTCTTCTTCTCCTGGATTGAATGTTAAATGTTACTGCTGCAGAGAAGATTTGTCCCAAGAATGAATCAAATTTCTGGTTGTCCTGGTGCCTGAAGAGACTGACTGTGACATTGTAGCGGGTATGGTGGACGATGAGCGAGTTTCGGTGTCAGCCTGGCAGCAAAGAGGAGGCAGGCAGGTTCATCGCTCCTGCCCGCCAAGATCGATTGCACTGCGGCTAGCCCAAAGGAGATAGACTACGGACGTCATCTACAAATCATCTACATCATCGTCACCCCACGCAGCCTCTTGTGAGGGCAAATCAACCAACCACAGCGTCCAGCTAAGCCTGTTTTGTCCTCAGGTGGTCTCCCCTTGACACATCCCCTCTACTGTTGTCTGGGACACCAGCTGATATTTCATCAGGCGATCAAAGTTTTCTTCTGTTCTTAAAAATTTGTGTTAAAAATTTGGGATTTCTGGGGACAATTGGAATATCATCACTCTGCTTGCTCACTCCTCACAGATACAAACACCGCCCGCGATGGCCATCAAGGATTGTAAGGTGTTTCAGCCGTGGTCCAGATGCTCCTTCTTCTAACCACGACCCAGACAACCCGTTCGCCAAGCGAGAGGAATTCACCTCGTCCAATCTGCTGGGATACAAGGTCTTGACCATCCTGACATGGCTGCTGGTCGTGGTCTCGGGTGCCTACTACTCGGTCCGTGCTCCAGATGACTGCAAGGCCAGGCACCACTGCCACACCATCTGGGGCCAGAACAAGGCCAGACCAACGCCGTTTGCCCTCAACAGCGTGGTGACCGATGTATACTGTAAGTACGAATGATGCAAAAGCATCGGGATCTAGGATTGGTTCAAGGGATATATATATCTTGGAAACTGAGAGCACGATAAATTAGGGATCATCACCATCGTTCTGCAGGGTCACTACCTCCGCTATCTCTGGAGCTCTGACACAAGCTATCTGAACTCTGCAGCCAATGTTGGCAGCCACTTCATTCTGGTGAGCCACCACGACTATGCAATATAGTGTTTGTGTGTTTTGCAGGCTGACTGCGAGAGCAGAACAACCTCTTCATCTTCGCCTTCATCATGCTCTGGGTTCGAGGCCACTTCTGGCCAGCCGAGATCATCTTGATCGCCAACTTTTTCAACCTGGCCTCGCTCTACTTCCGCCATCCCAAGACTCCATTGTTTGTGCACATTCCCATCGTGTCTGCCCCGTACGCGTGGAACTACATTGCCATTCTGTGGGATGGAGCAGCCATGGTCAATGCTCGAAGCCTGCCAGCACGAATCCTCGCCAACCTCGCGATCTGGGGCATCTTGGTCATCGGAGCCTTCTTCCTCCTGGTGTTCAAGGATTATTCCATGGGCTTCGAGCTTGCTATTCTCAGTCTTGGTACGTCAGATGCATCTCGTCAGCCCTTATCTTAAAGATATCACTCTTTTTGCTAATTAGAAGCGTGAGCAGCTCTGGCACTCGGCCAGCTTGGCACACATGTCATTGCCTTCCAATGGATCTTTGCCTTTGTTATCTTTGGATGTCTGATACTGCTGTCCTTCCTGATTGCTGTGCCCGGCTTGTTTGGTGAGAAGGGCGTCCGCCAGGACGGTGCGGTGGTCTCTGAGGACAGAGAGCGGGCGCCGTTGCTCGATGAGGCACGAGCCTGAACATGAGCAGACTTTGCTCGGATTAAGTCGTACGATACTTGTCGTATGAAGCTGGTGGATTTCTGGACTGCTCACCGCCAACGTCAAGGAAGTCTGGATCAAGATCGAAGGCGTTATCTCCAATGCAGAATGGGGCACACTGAATATCAACCTGGCATATATTGTGGAGGGACACGGATATCATCCTGCCATTACGGGGTTGAAAAGTTGGCGGTAGGCGATCTGTGGGCACATTGAGCGATGCAACAAACACCTCACTTTTCTTTCTTTGTTTTCAGCTATCACCGCCAGTGGTAATGCAGGGGAAAGCTCATACAAGGGAGTTATTCAGAAAAGCAGTAATTAAAGCATATACAGTGAGTAGAAGGGTCGGTAGTAAGTATTCTCTCTCACCTTTTTCCAACTCAAGATGTTTTATGATTGTGGGATCGCTCCCTCCAGCCATGGATCTTGGAGCAGTTCGCTTGCTCGCTTCCTTTCTTCTGGTAACCATCTCAGCATTGATCTCACAAAGCTGAGAAACTGCTCTTTGTTGTCACCATCCAAAACCTCTTCCGCCTCCTCGAGAGAAAGTAGCGGCACATCCACGCCTCCTGCGCGCTTCCAGCGGCCTGGGAACTAGTCAGACAGGGGCGACCATGGCAATTGCTAAGCTTTGAAAAACAAGAGTGCCAACGAACCTTGCTCATCGAAGACGTTCTTGGTCACTTCGCTCCGCTGGAGATACTCAAGGGGAGGAATGCCCAGATAGCCGACCATTTCGGCGACATGGTAGGTGGCTGATACCTCGTCATTTTCGTCCAAGGCATGAAATAAATGCCGATTCTCGAAGAGATCCCATATCTAAGACGGCGAAAATTAGCGCTCCTGGCCAGGGACCGGGGCGGGGGGGGGGGAACTGACCAAAACCGCAACGTTCCAGATGTCAACGCTTGATCTCCACTCCATGTTGAACAACACCTCGGGCGCACGATACAGTTCAGGCTGAATCAGCCCCCTGTGCGAGTCGCCGATCAGGGCCTGTCCAAAATCGCAGAGGACCGGCTGGCCCCAAAGCGCGTCCTTGGGCAGGCCGAGCTTGCGGGAGGCATAGATTGTCCGGCCCTCACTGACGACCTTGCGTTGTGATGGCTGCTCGATCTCTGCCTTTTCAAAATCCGACAATATGGATTCATCAGCGATGGTAAACATAATGTTCGATGGGTTGATATCTGGAATACCAAGAGCCTGGTTAGAAAGATATACAACAACACTCACACGCGTGTAGTTAGTTGGAACAAGTCTTTTTTTCCTTACCTGCGTGTACGACTCCCGCCTCATCATGCAGAAAGGACAAGGCACTGAGCACGTTGAACAATGTCCATTTCAGCAACTGCTCATTCAGCCGCTGTGACGGATTCAGGAACTGGAGCTCGCGAATGGTCATGTGCATCGGCGGGTGCACGAGACACAGGTGTTGACCACCGTCGCCGGCAGGACTTTCGAGTTCGAACGTCTCCAAGAGACCACGGATATAAGCCTGGCCAATGTGCTTCGACTTGAGGCCGCTGACATGCTCGTAGAACTGCAGTTCTCGCTGAACAACAATGCCTGGTGCACCTGCAGATTCAGATTGACCAATTCTTTCACGCGTGCAGACTTTTACAGCTGCATAGCCGGAATATCTGTTTTCAGGTCAATTCCATGTAAGTTATGCATGGCTTGTTGAGGAGACGAAAGGGAATGGTGTGCTGTACTTGACATTCCGGCAAAGCCAAACTGTCGAGTAAGCACCGTACCCGAGCTTGCCCACGACTTTATATCTCGAATCCAGGATTTCTCCGATGCGGACTGGGTAGAACTGGTCTGCTTCATACCAGGGCAGATTCTCCTCTTCAAGAGGGGGAGGTTGGGAGAGGATGTTCTTGTCCACTTTTGTGGTTGCGGCCTTGTTGTTTGTGGTGCGGGAAAGACATAGGGTCTGTTTTATAAGCGATCTTCTCAGGAGTTGGTGTACGAGGGATGGTCTCAGCATTGACTGGATTGAGACTTGTTGCTTTTGTAGGGAATTGTCAAAGACTCGACTTCAAAAAGGGGCTGTTCGGGATGGATCAGGATGCTTGGCGTTTTTGTCCTTACTAGATCTGTAAGCTTGGCATATTTGCAGTACCAGATGACTAAAGTCATTTCCCCGCATTCACAGTATCTTCCGATGATGTCATTTCTGACACCAGCATTTTTAGTATTTCCGCTGCCATAAGTTATTCCCACACATACGGGTGTTTGGCGCCTCTCCCACAATCTATTGTTGAAAATGGCTGGCAAGACCGTCTACCTTCTCAAATCCAGCCAAAGCCCTTCTCAACGCGGACACTTTGCTCTTTATATTCCTGAAGACGCCTTCCCTGGTCGAGGGACTCTGATCAATGTGGTTGGCACCCCCATGACTGGTTTTCAGCTCGAGACAAAATCAGATCATGATCCTGGTGCCACACAAGAGCCATACGAATCATTCTCCTTGGGACAAGTTCCTGAGGCTTCTGTTGCAACGATGCTGCAACTCGCTGGCACGGTGCGGCCTCCAGGGATAAGCCAAAATTTCATGGCGCCTGTTGATGGGGTCAGTCATCTCAGAGGATGGGGAGTCACAACGAGCACTCACACTTCCCTAGGTCAATAATAGACGGTGCCAGGAATGGACTACGGACTTTGTAAAATTGCTGGTCGATCGCCAACATCTCGACGAGTCTGCCAACCAGATCATCCAAGCTGCACGGGACCCTCCAACCTGGGGGATTGGCTTAAACCCTGTTGTTGCTAGAGGCAGTTGAAGAAAGACAGAAACAGCTTTAGTGTCATGCAAAAGACCTAAATATCACAGCTTCATGTGATGTGATTCTCAAGCGAGCGCCACGTCGCCTGTGCCCAATAGACAGCTCAACTCGCGCAGGCGCCCACGGCAGGTTGCCCCTTCCTGGCTGTGATACACCTCGATGAGAATCCGTCGACTTTTTGCATAGCTAAACATTAAAACATTACGCTACGGCTAATGGCCGACCTTTCAGTGACACTGCAGGCGCCCTGGACCAGTGACACTGCACTGGCACCAACCCTACGCTTGGGCGACGCAAGCTCCGGCCTCCAAGCCGGAGTCATCAACGGTTCGGTCAGTGCTAAGAACTATCACCACCACGGTCCAACACGACCAGAAAGCCCACCCAGTCCGTCAGCTCTCATTCCCTTCGGCCGCGACCCTCATTTTATCAACCGAAGAAGCATCCTAGACCTACTTGATCAGAAATGTTCCCAGCGTGGATCTTGGACGGCCCTTGTCGGCCTCGGCGGTGTCGGGTATGTACGTACTAATTGCTTACGCTACACTGCTGACATTAGAGTATCAAGGAAATCACAGCTCGCCATCGAATATGCGTATCGAATTTGCGACCACTCGCCAGAAACATGGGTCTTCTGGGTGCATGCGAGCAATGCCGCCCGGTTTGAGCAGAGTTTCCGCGACATTGCCAACTTCGCACGGATCCCTAGGCGACATGATTCCCAGGTGCCATTATTCGAGCTGGTGCGAGACTGGCTAAATCAAAGACAAAAGCGCTGGCTGCTGATTCTGGATAATGTGGATGATGCTAGCTTCCTGGTAGAGGTGCAGAGTGGGAGCGCTCAAGGAATACATCCCACACAGTCCGAATGGATGCGTGCTCATCACGAGCCGAACCCGAAGCGCTGCATTAAAGCTGACTGAAGAGGACAGCATCATCCAAGTCAACCAGATGGACAAATCGGACGCAACAGCGCTCCTCCAGAAGAAGCTCGAGAATGTCCAAAATCGGCTTGAGATACGATATCCTGATAGCGACATTGTCGAACTCGTGACGACGCTGGAGTTCATGCCGCTTGCCATCGTGCAGGCCGCAGCTTACATCTCCGAGCTAGCACCACGGTGCACCGTACGAAAGTACCTGGAACAGTTTCGGCAGAGCGAACCTGAGCGAACCAGTCTGTTGTACTATGAAGGCGGACAGCTTCGTCGGGATCAGGAGGCAGGGAACTCGATTATCATTACGTGGCAAACCTCGTTCGATTACATCCATAAGACCCGGCGGTCAGCGGCGGACTTGCTATCGCTGATGAGCTTTTTTGACCGACAGGGGATTCCAGAGTCGCTCCTCCGAAGACCGAGTGGCGAGTTTGAGGATACAAGCGGTCTAATCAAACACGTCAATAGTGAGTACGGCAGCGACAAGGAAGATTCATCACCCCAGTGCGGCCAGAACGAGGAGTTTGAGAAAGACGTGGCTGTGTTACGGAATTTCTCTTTCATCTCTGTGGACAGCGAGGGAACAACTTTTGAAACGCACTCGCTAGTGCAGTTGGCCACTCGAACATGGCTTACAACCAATAACCAGTTGGAGAGGTGGAAACAGCAATTTATCAGAAATCTTCATGCTGAGATTCCGCCCACGGGCGACTATGAGCACTGGGAGACGTGGAAACGACTCTTTCCCCATGCCCAATCTGCAGCAATGCATCCACCACAAGCAGAAGAATTATTGAGAGAATGGAGTACAATACTGCACAGAGCGGGATTGTATGCATGGAGGATGTGGAATTCTGTGGATGCCGAAAAACTGGCAGAGAAGGCGATGAAATCCTGGACGAAGATTTTGGGGCCAGAACACGAAGATACCCTCAGCGCCATGAATAGCTTGGCATTAAGTTACCAGCAGCAAGGCCGGTCCAAGGCAGCAGAGAAGCTACAGATGCAAGTCATGGAGAAACACAGAATAATGCTAGGAGCAGACCATCTTTCAACAATCACCAATGTACATAACCTGGCATTGACTTACTCAGATCAAGGCCAGTACAAGGCAGCAGAGGAGCTACTAACACAAGTCATGGAGAAATGTAAGGCAAAGCTAGGAGCAGACCATCTTTATACACTTACTGCCATGCATAATCTAGCATCAACTTACCTATCTCAAGGCCGGTACAAGGAAGCAGAGGAGCTACTGATACATGTCTTGGAGATTCGCAGGGTAAGGCTAGGAGCAGAACATCCTGATACACTCGCCACCATGCATAGCCTGGCTGATGTCTGGAAACACCAAGGTTGCAAGGTGAAAGCTATATGCCTGTTGAAGGACTGTGTGCGGCGGAGGCAAGGTGCCCTAGGGCTCAGTCATTATATTACTGTCTTTTCATCTAAGCTGTTAGATGAATGGGAGGAAGAGCAAGTGAAAGAAAGCTGCAGCTGGGTGAAATGTGCCGCCGTCGGCAGCAGCATTCCAAATCTCGGCTCCCACACACCCGTTTCATTAGGTATGGGAACATATGACTCAGCACAAGAGGGAGGCTCCCAAAGGCCAACTATGTGCTGACTTGTTTGGCGCAAGGCAATGAATCATCATCATACACCATTGGTATCCATCCACAGTGTTGCTTTTACCAATGACTGAGTCGTCCTTTTCGTTATTCTGGTCAAAGAGCCCTCTACTCACCATCGAAGAGAAGGACACGATGGGTGGATGCCAGTTTCTGCAATCGACACGTGCCTGTGTCTCGTCCAGCAAAGGAGTTCCCTCATCCAAATCATTACCACAGCAGTGTGAGATCTTAAGAAGTGGACACACTAGACAGGAGGTGGCGGGATGACAATGTGTGTGGATCGATGATCAGGTCGGTGTTAGTCTCAGCAGAGGGTTTCTTCTCAAGGCATCAAAAACACGGGTTTACTCCATTCTGGCTTAGCCATGAGGTCGTATGAGCTGCTGCTTACCTGCAGAATTGGCGCCTGCATTTCATTTCGCAGAAACTAGGGGTACGCTCGTTCTTTTCAATCGAAATGGAGTTGGGTTTGGTTCGAATCTGATGAATTGTCGTCAAGGTGATGAGTCTGATGACGAGCTCAAGGACCGCTGCCTGCAAGACTGTCCACATGACGTTGTGGAGTAGGACAATTCGACTATTGTTTTTGAGATTCTTGACTCACCACGGGCACGCGGCCGAGTCAGAGGTTAACCAGGTTGAATATTTCAATGCCTTTGCCATGCCCAGCTTTCTGAACCAGCTCTTTGCGATGCAGCCAAATGCTCACTTTCCTGTAAAGGTGACAGATCCGCCGTTGACTATACCAATAGCCAATCCCGAGTTCCGAGCTCCCATAATTATCTTGATTGATTTGGTGTAGTGTCCCGGTGAAGCTTTCGCACGATTCTCCTCCTGCAGCTTGGCTAGCAACTCATCAATTAGCTTCCGAGACGCATCGGTGGCTCGGTGCCCTTCCTCCAGTTGTTGTAACACCTTCGCTTTGCCCCCTGGAGCTGCAACCGCTTCCTCATCATCATCGCTGCTTAGGCTCAAATCTTCCAACTTGTTCTGAAACACATCCAGCTGCCTACTCACTGCAGTCAGAGCAGCATGAATCTCCGCCTCCTTTGCAGATAATACATTCCCCATCTCTTCGGTGAAGTGATTATTACGAACAGTACAGTATCTGTCAGGCAGCGTGAGCTCCTCTCCACCTTGAAGGGCCAAGAGATCAAAGCTACTCACAGAGAGGCTATACTGACGACCGCCGTGATGGAGTTCCGGCAGCTTTGAATCTGCCCTGACATGGCCGTGATTTGCGACTTTTTGAAGAATCCCACATTTGCACGATTCTGCCATACCAGCTTCCCATCACTCGAGTGTTTCGTCCATTGCTGGAGGTCTTCCCTGAAAAGGGCGCAGGCTCGTGTATGGCTGCTGATGGACGTCCTTGCATGCTCGGCGACCGGTGCGCCCAGGTACTCCCAATCCTTTTCATCTATACCTTTCAGCAATTCAAGGGCGGTGTCGACTGAGCGCACGTCATCCGCGAGGCGCTTCACAGTCTTCGGCGCATCCTTGAGCTGCTGCAGATCGGTAAGCAGCAGCCTTGTAACGTGCAAAGCGGGAACGGTGACTGCGACTATACTAGCGGCGATACCGAGAGCCTCAGCCATCTGTCGTTCGTCGTTCGTTGATGCTTTGCCGGGTGCAACGTAGGCAGTTTTCTCAGAGAGACACACTCATTGAGTGATATATTAGTAGCGGAACGGACAACTCGTTGTCAGGCTGAGCAGTCATCGCTTGTTCCCATGGGGCGCTTTGCGTGCGGCATTGAGCCTACCCGACATGAGTTGATTGGTCCATATGACCTGGACTGCCAGACCAGCGGGCTAGTTTCGCTTAACTGCGCCTTGATGCTGTAGGAGTACATGAGGCTGATTCTTGTAAGAGATTGTGACTGAATTGTAACTAAATAAGCGGTACCGCCATATGGCCGTTCCAATCAGTCACGACAGTGTGCGCTATGCCTATTTGGGACTAGTGCCAGAGAGGCTCTGGTGGTCAACTTCCACCTTCGTGGGTCTTCTGCGCCATGCCTGATTGAGAATAGCACATTTGAGCCATTGTGTCACGTGCAATGCCTGTCTTTATCTGGTTAGTTAGTCTTGGCGAGATTGACATTTCCTCCTCCCACTTCATCTACACGTGTATTATCTCCTCAGCATCATCAACCCGCAGTCAGAAGGTTGAAATAGCAATGAATCATTGGTCAAAAGGTGCAAACACCGTTTCACCCAACCCTCTCTGTCATTTCTCTTTTATTTATCGCTCCGCTTCCTGGCCTTGAAAAGAAGCCCTCTCCATCTGTCGTTTAGGCAAACCGGCGAGTGGTGTATGAAAGCGCTTGCTATGAGACCGACTAGACTGACATTCCGTTTCTATATCCACTCTTCACCTTGCCACAGTTTATCAGGGGCGACGAACGTGCTCCGTTCTGTTGAGCAAAGATTGATTGCGGACTAGCGAGGAGCGAGAAGAATACTTGTTATTTTCGTCGAAAGATTGTAGCGCGTCGTGGGTGATGTTCCTACCATGTGTATCATGCAGGCTCATCAGCAACCATTAATACCACTGGATTCCATCGGCTTTTCTTAACAATGTTTAGTACAGCCTTCAGGAAGACCACCCATATACTTTCAGCACGATTTCTCTGCACGGCGAAACCTGGTACTCCAATGCCAGCCCAGACTACGGCGAATATGAACTCCTTATTCAGCTACACGAGTGGGAGATGGCTTTGGAATCAGCAAGAACAGCTGGAAGCTAGATACCGACGTTTCAATACTCTCGGCTTAGAGCAAGCCGCATGTCAGGCCATGGGTGCGAGGCGGTGCACATCTCTGGAGAAAATCGGTGAGGGCAACTTCAACAAGGCGTATCGCTTGGTAATGGATGATGGTCGAAGCGTCATTGCGAAGATTCCTCATCCTAACGCCGGCCCACCAACGCTTACAACTGCTTCAGAAGTGGCGACCATGGAATTTGCGAGCACAATTCTGAACATACCAGTACCTAAAGTTCTTGCCTGGAGCGCTACTGACAAGAATCCCGTCAATGCGGAGTACATTATCATGGAGGAGGCGAAGGGATCTCAGCTCCATGATGTGTGGCAGAATCTTCAATTACGGTCTAAGGTTGATGTGATCCATGAAATCGTGGACATTGAAAGAAAGTTACTCTCCGTCACTTTTAACAGGTATACAACCCGAATTCCATGTCAGCCTCTGCGTCGAGTATGACTAACCACATCGTCTCGGCAGAATAGGGGCGTTGTACTTCAATGGCTGCGGGATTTCTGGATGCAAGCCTCTTGTTGCTACAGTAGATTCCCAACAAGTCAATGAACGGGTTCAATCACGGTTCTGCATAGGGCCTATTGTTCGAAGAGAGTTCTGGGAGAAGGAACGCAGCAAGATGCATCAGTACCACGGGCCCTGTATGGCTCCAGAATCTCTGAGTATTTAGACTCGGCTGATCACTTTTGCAGGGCAGTCTTCCGTGGAGTATCTTGAATCGATAGCAAATCGCGAGATCAGCTGGATTGAAACTTACGCTGATCCACAGCAGACAGTCGATAATCCGTGGCGATATACGAGCGCGGAGCAGCATTCTCCAGAAGCCCATGTGTCTTGTTTACGGAAATTCCTGTCTGCAATCCCACAGATTGTCCCCAGGGATTCAGAACTGATTTCGCCTCGACTATGGCACCCGGATTTCCACGCTGGAAACATCTATGTTGACGACCAAGGCCGAATCACAAGCATTATCGACTGGCAAGGCGCCTGGGCTACCCCGGTATTTCTCGGAGCCAACCCCCCTCTGCTTTTAGACTATGGGGTTGATATGTTGATGAAGCTGCCTGACAATTTCAAAAGCCTTGATGAAGCAACGAAAAACCGGTTCAGGTATCAAGTATCCCAGTCAATCTTGATTCATTCCTATGAAACGTTGACAGCAGAAAAGAATCCTTTGATGTACAAGATGATGCGACATCCTCATGGGCAGACTCTTAAGCAACTCGAGGCATTTGCTGGTTCCACGTGGGACAACTCCCTTTACCCTTTCCAAGAATGCTTGATTCGAACTGAACAGTGGGCTGATCCGATATTGCCCCTGGATAAACAACATGCTTACGGTGTATTATAGGGAATGGGAATATTTTGCTTCGAATGAGCCATGTCCTTATCACTTCTCAGCAGAAGAGGTTCGAAAACATCGCGAAGAAGCAGAGTCCTTCAATAAGAATCAGCAGTTCTGGGAGGATCTTCGAGGAACTTTGACAGATGAAGGCTACACGTTGAACGAGACATACGGCGCCGCAGTCGAGGTTCTTAAAAGCTTGCGAGACACTGGCCTAGCTCGCTTCAAGGGCGAGGAAAGAAATGAGTTTGACAAGCAGACACAGTGGGTTCTTGACCTGGACAAAGGGGAGTGAAAGCTCGGCATCTATATCAGCCAAGCTATGCCATACATGGAATTTATATGCCACGTGCTCCACACAGATTCTCCACAAAGATTTTCCACCTGAGGAGATACCACAGCAGGACGGACGACGATCAGTGGAGTTACGTGCAAAGCCATGGCCGAAACTACTAATGCCAAATACACCATCCGCTACGCGACCAAGGACGATATCCCTACAATCCTGGCGCTGATCTACGAACTTGCTGAGTACGAAAAGGCCGCCGACCAGGTCCAAGCTACGCCGGAACTGTTGGCCTCTTCTCTGTCGTTTCCCACCAGCAACCCCACACAACCTTTCACACCTGGCTACGCACGCACCTTGCTGATATCAGCACCAGACGACGCAGCCATAGCCGGGTTCGCGCTCTTCTTCACCAACTACTCGACCTGGCGCGCCGCCCCGGGGATCTACCTGGAAGATCTCTTCGTGCGGCCGGCATTCCGGAAGCGGGGGTACGGCAAGGCGCTGCTGGCGGCGCTGGGCCGCGAGTGCGTACGCATCGGCGGCGGCCGCGTCGAGTGGAGCGTGCTCAAGTGGAATGAGCCGAGTCTGCAGTTCTACCAGAGCGAGGCGATTGGCGCAACCAGGATGGAGGAGTGGGTGGGGATGCGGGTAGAGGGAGATGATGGGATTAAGAAGTTGGCGGCAGCAGCAGATGATATATGACCGCTAGAATTATATGTGTTACAGGCATGTTTTAATCATTCATCCTCCTGCCACTGATACGTCAAGTCGGTGTTTCTAGCCTTCTGAGCCCGAGCTTGGAACCACTGCTTCTCGAAGCCGTTGCCGCGGTCGACACCGTCCCATCGCCAGCCCGGTTTGATACCGTATCGGTTTGGTGCCGCATGGCCTTGGTACACCTTTGCCGCAGTATTCGTCGTCGTCGATGTCCTTTTGGATTTCTTCTCCCCTCGCTCACCGCGGCGACCAGCACCACCATCTCCTCCTCCTCCTCCTCCTCCTCCCATGTTCCTCTCCTTCTCCTTCTCCTTCTCAATATAGCCAGCCATGACATCGCCCCAGCGCACCTGACTCTTCAAGCGCTCGTTCATGTCCTCATCGTCAGCCGTCCTAGCCAGGGCCAAGAACTTGGCATCAGCCAAGTCCTGCTTGCGCTCCTGCTTCTCGCGCCGCTGGACCTCGCCCATGGCCTCTTCGCGCTGGCGCCGCTTGCGCTCCTCGGCCTCGCGCTCGCGCTGCCGGGCCTCAATGCGCTTGGCATTGACATCGATTCGCCGGCCCGAGGCATCACGGTAGATCGTTTCCTCTTCTTTGTTCTCCCCCTCCTCCTCTCTTTCGTCCTCTTCTTGATCACCACTACCCTTCTTCTCCTTCTTCTTCCGTCTCTTCGTCCTCCTCTCCTCCTCTTCCTCTCTCTCCACCATCTTCGCCGTATCCGCAGCCGTCTGCAAACCAGCACGCACGCCAGATGCCATCATCATCATCATCGTCGTCGTCGTCGTCGTCTGGGAACCGTCTTCGCCAACAACACCCTCAACCACAGCAGGCGCATCTTCCATCTCGACCTCCTTCCTCCGCTGGCGATCCTGCGCCACCATTTCCTCGAGGATCCGGTCTGCTTCCTCCTCCCCACCACCACCACCGCCCACTGTGTTCACACTACCAGCACCAGCAGTCGTCGTCGTTGCTGAAACATCCATCCAGCCATTCTTCTTCATGCGTCTGAACTCTGACGACTGGGTGGTGTCCATCTGTGGGCCATCTTCATCATCGTCATCGCCAGCTCGAGCCCCTCTATTATTATTATTACCATCGTCGTCGTCATCGTCATCATCGTCAGCAATAATCAGCGTGTTGATTCCAACTTCCTTGCTTTTTCGTTTGCCCTCCTTGTCCTTCTTGTCCTTCTTTCTCCGTTTTTTGGGTCGGTCGGAATCATGATGGTGCGACGACGAGGGAGTCGAAGCCGAGAGATACTTCTGCGCAATGTACGCGGAGAGACTTGACATCTTTTGTTGCCGGCTTCATCGTACAAACAAGTCAGTCTGGTGCCAAACTTGGAACAAAACCAGAAATATGTTTGCTATGTTTGCCAGGATGGAGCTTTGGAACAAGCTAAACCTCATTTGGGCTAGCGTAGACCAAAGGTCGAAAGATAAAACGGATGTTTGCGGAGAAAAGGTCATCTGACCATACACGTGTATACGATCAGTACGACGATCAGGCACACCATCACTTTGTTCTGGATAGACAACTCCAAAAATAGTGGCGGAATAATCTGCTGTGTTGGCTAATTATACAGACTCTGATTCCCCAACGCCACCACGGCCTCCATCTCCATGCTACCGATTCAAGCACCGTTACGAATTCCAACCTCATGCCTTCAGCGAGCAGCGCCAGCTGTGCTCATCATAGGAAATGTAAGAACAAAGAGTGCTCTCTGCACGCCACCCATTACCACCTCGTATTTGCCCGAGGGTGATTGCCAAGCCAAGAAACGCCACATCTGTCATACTCATAGTAAGCCCGTCAAGAGGAAGGATTCACGCAACGTGGGCATGTTCAATCAACTCAAAGTCATGGTCGTCATCCGTGGTGGCCACGTGGGTGTCCTCAGCCCCATCAATGACTTCATACTCTGTGTTGACCAGCTTCTCCGTCTGGGTATTCTCGAAGCGGGCTACGGCCGCGCTGATGGCGTTGGATAGGACATGCTGACCCTCGCTGGGGCCGTGCTTCTTGTCATACGAGTACATCAATGTTTCACCAGTGGGAAGAGGTGCGGCCGATGTGTCCGATACATCGTCATCAGAGGAGCAGGATGTGTCCGAGCCTGGCTGGGTCAATGGGCCGTCCATGGCATCGACAACGTCATTGCGGAAGGCCTTGCGGGCGAGAGCAGATGTTTGGCCGCGAAGCTCTTTCTTGTACAGCTTCTGGGCCCGGGCCCCACCGTGGTTGTGGTGCCAGTGCCCGACCGGCTTCATGGGGCATTGACCACAGGTGCAATTGTCCAGGTAGGGGAGAGTGGCTTCTTTCTGAGGGCAACCTTTGGTCGACTTGGTGGTTACTCCGTTCTGCCACTTGGTATTGTGGTACTTTGCCCGCTTGGAAGCTTGGGCGCCGCTGCGGAGGTCGTTGGTGGGGAGAGCTGGGCTGAGACGCGCTGACATGGTATACAGAGGCTGATTGATAGGAATGAGGGCACGTGAGATTGAGGACTGGGCAATTGCAGCTGGATATGGATGCTGGCGAAGTAATAACAAGGGCACCAGGCGGGATATACCACGAGGGACCGCAAACAAACGAGGGAGGTTGAAGGGGGTTGACGGGGGGGGTCGTTCGGAAGGGGTGGAACAGGACAAAGGGAGAGGACAATGACGGAGCTACTACCTGTATCAGGGTAGTAGTAATAGTAGTGGTGCTGTTTGGCAAAGGAAACAAAGCTGTAGGAGGCACTGCTGGCTCTATTAGAAGGAGCCGAGCCAGGCTCCAGGGGAGTCACAGTGCACGAAACAGCAGGCGGGTTAACGAGGCGCGGGGGTGGACAGTCACGAAACACTGCCCTTGTTTGTTCCTGAGTGAGCGTGGGTGTAGGACAAGCTGCCTATTGGGCCAGGAAGACTCAATTTCCGGCTAGATAACACCGAAGCTGGATAATGAGTCTAATAGCTCTTGACTCAACAGCTGTGATGATGACGATGACGATAAGCGCCTGCCGTGCCGTGCTCTTGCCTTTGGACCCCGAAAGTCCGATCTTGTTGGGGCTGAGCCATTTTTGGTTAGAACCCGAAGCTGCACCCAATCAGCGGAGCCGAGATGCGTGCATGTGACAGAGCCGCCAATACTCCAATCGTACTTGCCCAATTAGTATCATCCAGTCCGGGCGGCAGGAACAACCGTGTGTGCCGCCACTCGATCCCTGTGGACGATGGGATGACTGACTTACACTGTACTGTCTGTCAACAGGTCTGGGCTATTTGATATTGGCCATGGCTTACTGCATGGGACAGATGACAGAAGGCAGACATGGCACAGCCATCTCCACACACATTTGAGTACCGCAAGATGCACCTGCAGGAATCCGTTCTCCAATTAATACTAACCCTGCTAGGTTAGTGCCGTCATTAAACTTCAAATTACAGCTGTACAATCATTCAAATCGCAGGCAATTGCATCTGTAATTTGAATATTTATTCTCCCACTAACCAAGTAGGGTTAGTATGTGCATTCGTGCATCCCCTCCAAGAGCTTATAGCCACTCTCGCAACCTCAACCCCCAGGCTTTGAGTCATCGTCGCTCTCATCACTCTCGTCAGGCTCATTAGGCAGCCGGTCTGGAAACCAGCCGTATCGACTGAAGTCGACATGTGCCTCTTCAAGGCCATGGCCATCAGTCACTTCAACGCCCTCGGCGCGCAGTGCGGCGACCTGCCGGTTGGCTGCCAAACCGCCGTCTCCACGTGGGGAGATGCCACCCTTGGAGTTGATGACCCGCTGCCACGGCACATTGTCGGAGTGAAAGAAGAACTTGTCCGGCTCGGCGGGGTTAAAGTCTGGAAGATGCTTGAGACAGACGCCCACCTGTCGAGCTCTTTTGGGGTAGCCAAGCAGGACCGCAATGTGCTTGTAGGATGTCACTCTGCCGCGGGGCACTTGCTGGACCGCTTCGTAGACCGCGTTGAACCACCACTGTGCCTCGTCCGATTGCTCACGAGGCATAGTGGCTGAGGGGCCGTGCCTGGGTTAAGCCGTGCCTGGATCCAGACGTGCCTTCCGTTGGGAGCAGATGGTGCCTAAACTCGTCAGGCAGGCAGTCTCAGATGTCAGCCTGGAGCTAATTACATAACAATGCTTACATAATCACCAGGCGGACACGCGTTGTCACATGATCGCGCGATGCTTGTCACGTGATGGCTACAAACAATAATCTCCTGGACAACGGAGGAAACATCGAGATGACCATTCCTCTTGCAACGACGGCAGGCACCATGGCGCATCGTGGCACAGAGAGTCCGATGGACTTTGAATGGCAAGGCAATGGCACCGGTCCTATTGACCCGTCTTCGCCTTTCCACCAATTCACGATGAAACGAACGCACTCGCACTTGGACGGGCCACTGGGCAAGAGCAGCCTGCCGTCGCTGGCAGAGCCGAATGGACGGCCCTGGTTCTTTTCCAATATGCCAGTGTCGCCGACCCCGCCGCAGACGCAGACGTCGCCCTTCCGCCAGCCCTCCTTTACCACCCCGCGCAAACCGTTCGACATTGACTTTTCCTCGGGGCCTGAATCGTCGCCGGCCGACCCGCAGGCCAACAACGATGACACGCCTGAGCCGAAGCCATTCGAATTCAAGTCGAATCACAAGAATGGGAACAGCGACAGCATGGATCTCGACAGCGCAGCCACACAACCGAATTCCAAGCGCAACTCGCTCTTCGGCATGTACGGCAAATTCGCTCCCTCCCCATCAGCCTCGCGGAAACCATTCAATGACGCCCTGGAAAAACGCATCCACAAGCGCCGTCGCCGGGCACAAGATTTCTCTGCTTCGAAAGAACTTGTCCTGTACAAGCGTCCATCCACCGACACTGACGAGGAAGATCACGAAGACCATGCAGGCAGTGATGGGGAAAATGACGGCGACGATGACGAGACTCTGTCCAGTCCACAGCCCGCAGTCACCAAGCGGTCGCCATCCAAGACGCTCCGACCACAAGCGAAGAGCCAACAGGAGTCAGGGCTACAACAAGGATCACGGCAAGTGTCGTCGTCATCATCAGTAGGAGGAGGAGGAGGTGGTGGTGGTGGAGGAGGAGTGGGAGGACCGCAAGGACAGGCAAACGAAGGGCTCCTCACCCGAATCTTCACCTTCCTGACAACCTACCCATCAGCCCCAGCCATCATCGCCAAATACCTGCAGATCCTGTCCAACGTCTTCATCTTCACCTGCGTCTTCTACCTCCTCTTCTCAGCCGTGTCCACCATCCGCAACGACATCGACCGGCTCGCCGACGAAACGGTGTCGGAAATCCTGGCGGAAATGTCAACCTGCAGCCGGAACTACATCGAAAACCGCTGCGCGGCTGACACACGCCTGCCCGCGCTCGAGACGGTCTGCAGCAACTGGGAGATTTGCATGCAGCGCGATCCCAACGCGGTCAAGCGCGCCCGTCTCAGCGCCCGCACCCTCGCCGACATCCTCAACGGCTTTGTTGAGCCCATCAGCTGGAAGACCATGGGCGTCATGTTTGCCGGCCTCGTCCTCGTCCTGCTCGTTACAAATGGCACTTTCACGCTTTATCGCCGCCAGTATGAACACCACCATCACCCGCTCGGCGGCCCTCCTCCTCCGCATATGTATTGGCCGCAGGGTATTGCTGCCGCTGGTGTAGGCGTTGGACACCAACTTCACCCCAGTGGTAGTTATGCAGTAGAAGGAGGAGGAGGAGGAGGGGGAGGGGGAGGGTTCCAACCGCCATACATGCTTCAGCACCAACAGCAGAAGCAGCCGTGGGATGACAATTTCCTCCATCACCACGACGACAACAACAACGACGAACAGAATAACAATAATAATAATAAAGAACACGTCATCGAGTGGAGGCGGAACGCTAACGCCAGTCCGAGCAAACGATTCCGACCAACGCCCTCGAGTCCAGAGAAGAAGAAGCCTCGGATCTGAAAAGGGGAGACAAGGGGGCGGCGGGGGGGGGAAAGGGCTAGGGAAAGGAAGAAGGAAAAGAAGAACAACGGACCCCCTCTCTGTGCAAGGCTTTCAGTGATGATGATATTTCATGTAGACTCAGAATACGTCTTCGTTTTGACAATATGCATCCAGGATACAGCTCATAGGCATCCCTCCCCTCCAGCTCATCAGTAGTCATTCATTGCTTGGTGGATTTTGTTTTTACGCCGCTGGCTGATTGGCTGACGCTGCTTTTAGTGCCGACTAGTACATGTCTCTGATTGGAGGACAATTAATTTTTTTCAACCAATAATAATCAAAGTGCTGGGAGTCATTTCCCCCAGTCTATCATTTTATCCTCAACTAGCTACTGTAAGTAAGTAATACGAGTACGAGTACTTCTTCCTGTATGCAGATCTTGTGTACCGTGCAAAGCCCAACCTTCTTTTTTCCCATGTATACACCAAATCATACAGTCTACTTTGACAAAAGAACAGGAACTTGCCGAGAAGGGGGCAAAGCAGATCAAAGCCGCCGTGGCCCGCGTCCTGCATTACCTCCAATTCATCCCTCATAAACCTCCCCAGATTGAGCCTTCTCTCACTTACACAGCCACACTGGGCCGTCGGTCGGTCCCGGTCGCATTCTCATACTTGTCCCAGTCCTCAAGCACCTTGGCAATGCGCGGGCTGTTGGTTAGCTTGTACACCTCCTCGAAGTACTCCTTGCTGATCTCGAACGGCTTGGCGGTGACGTTGGGAATGTACTTGCCAATCAGCTTCTGCGGGTCGATGCTCGTCTTGTGGATCTTCTTCAACAGGAAGCTGCGGAACGGCTTGACGCCAGAGCGCAGGAAGGTAGAGTGGAAAGGCACATCAATACCGCGTAGCGGGATGACAGCAAAGCCACGCTCCAGCTCGATGGGCTGCGGCTTCGCCTCCGTCTTTTTGCGGCATTCGCCAATGATCTCCACCAGTCGGGCTCTGACATCGTCAAGCGACATTTGCTGCATGAGGGCCTGGATATCGATCTTCTGCAGCTTCAGCACGTTGAGCACGTTGGTCATGCAGTCAAGCGCCCGCAAGTCGCCCGCACACACATACTGCATGTCGGCCACGTTGTAGTTGACAATCTCGATCAGCCAGCCAGTCGTTTCGGCAACATTCTCCACCACGTACTGCAATGCTTGTTCGTTGAATGTCTTGCTGATACGAGACGGGTTCACAGCACACATGCTGTAGTTGGACCGACCCTGCTCGTCACGCTCCACCGCCACCTGCATAGTCAGACCACGATAGAAGACGACTGAGACCAGCGACTCGATCGGCATCACTTCGGCAATCGAAGCCAGCGCGCTGTATTCACCCAGGGAGTGGCCAGCGAAGCTGCTGTCACGCTGCACAAGGCCCTTGGAGCGCATGTCCTCAAAGCTGGCCTTCTCCATC
Organism: Chaetothyriales sp. CBS 135597; assembly: GCA_003709825.1. Classification (NCBI taxonomy): domain Eukaryota; kingdom Fungi; phylum Ascomycota; class Eurotiomycetes; order Chaetothyriales; species Chaetothyriales sp. CBS 135597. Next base: position 506,907 of record QQXN01000008.1, on the reverse strand, counting down.
AGAGTCAGCGCAGGCTGGGTAAATTGTGTGGCAGACAGGAGACCGGTGGGTGAGCGGTAAGTGTAGGACGTGGTGTTCTCATTGATCCCCTTGAAGATCTTCTCCGACTTGACAGAGCCGTCGGCATTGATGGTCTCAAACGTCATTGCCATGTAGTTCTGGCGGATGGCCTTGCCTCGAGGGCCACCAAAGTGGATGGTCAGCTCTTTGGGATTGTTCTTGACAATGTTGATGATGGACAGGCCATAGTTGTCAATAAAGTGTCGATCGGCGCGGTCCCAAACTTCCTTGGCTACCGGGCTGCTGGCGTAGAGATCCATGCCCATGCCCTGCTCCTGAGAGCCCTGTCCAGTGAAGACATAGGAAGAAACTGGTTGCTCAACCTCGGCTTCGGCCAGAAGAACCTTGTCTCCGGTTTCCTTGTTGCTGGTCTCAATCTTGATGCTCTTGCGACCACCAACCATGCCGACGTGCTCCAACTTGACCTCGAGCTCGTCGTTGGGAAGGACCATGCCGACCAGAGAGACGTGGTAACTTCGGACACGGCCAATGTTGTTCTCAGCTGCCCAAGTCTCCACCAAGCTGCGCACAGCTGCGCTGGAATACATGCCGTGGGTGATGGTACCGGGCAGATTGGCATACTCGGCAAAAATGCGAGACACGTGAATGGGGTTATAGTCTCCAGAGACACGAGCATAAGTCTCGTTGGAATCGGGAGCCTTGAGAGACAGTGGTGTCTTGCTGAGAGGGATGGCGTTCTCAAAGTTGACGGGCTGCTCAATGGAAGAGCCATTGCGCTGCAAATAGTCGATGACTGGATTGCCATGAGAGACACCCGCAGCATATTCAACAGAGGCAACCTGAATGATCTCCTTCGTCGGCAATTCGAGCAGGACCTGGCCGACAGTCTCAACGCTTTCGAAGACAGTCTGGTTCTTGAAGCGGACTAGTGACTGCAGACGGAAGGTCAGAGTCTGACCAAGGAGGTCGATCGAGGTCTCGTCGAGGTGGAACCACTCCTTGGACTTCAAGACTGCCACATCTTTGGGAGAGGCAAGCGTAACCTGCACCGGCGTCTCATCCTTTCTCTGGAAAGTGTTCTCAAAGTCGGTGTAGGAGCCACGATACAAGAACTGGCTGGTGACCTCCATGATGGGCGTGCCCTTGCGAGTGATGGTGCCACAGACCTCGACCATCTTGCCAGCATCCTGGTTGATGACAGCATTGATTCGTGCAGAAGTCTCGACCTCGTCTCCAACCTTGAGCGGCTCAGCACCGGGCAGCATGCGGAAGCCATTGGACAGATGGACAAGCTTGAGAAGATCTCCGTCGATGGATCTGGGGAAGATGGGTTTGATGATGGCCTTCCAGCCCACAACGATGGCAAAGTCCATGGGTGCAAAGATTTCCTTGCCCGGTCTGTCGACGAAGGCTTCGCCCGTGTTGCCCACAGCGTGGACAAAGTCGGCGATGGCTTGAGCAGTGACTGTTGCCTTGCCGCCGTCAAAGGTGCTAGTAGTCAAAGCATCAAATGGCACATTCTTGTTGCCGAACCAGATGCGATAATAAAACTCCTTTATGCGATCGTTGCGGCCTTGCATGACTTCATGGATAGGTGCATACCCGGTCTCTGGGTGATAGACAAAGTGGAAAGGCAGGGCGACAGGCTCGCCCTCGGCCGTCCTGTCCTCCCACAGGTTCATGACGATCTGATTCTTGCCGGAGAGAGAAATGTCCAGAGTCTTGACGAGGCGTCCAGAGGACGTGGGCTCCTTGAGGGTGATGGTCGTTCTAGCCGGATCTTTGGGGTGAGCAATTTCCACAACCAAGCCTCGGGTAGGCTTGAACAGTCGCCTCAACGGATTGTTCTGGTAGCGGGCACCCTGGATGTAGACGTCGGTAGTGAAGATGGCGTGCCGCCAGGAGTAGGACCTGCCAGCAAGCTCTTGTAGCCAGGACTCGTCATCAGGCAGGGTGGCCGATGTCGAGGTGGGCAGGCGATAGATCGTCCTGGAGCCATCGTGGATGACCGAAACTCCATCCAGTTCGGCAACATTCTCGGCTGGTGTCAAGACCTTGCCGCCGAAATACTCGACAACGGGCACGTTATCCTCAGAGCCGCCGTAGACGTCCCGGATCAGGGCCTGGATGTGGTTGTGGTGGATGTTATCCAAAATCTCCTTGATCGGCTCGTCGACCTTCTTGGCATACCTGACAGCGACTGGGCCTTGTAGGATGCAAGTTCGACCAACGTCCTGGTCAACAACGGCCTCCAGGTCCTCCGACTGCCAGAGCGAATCCTTCTTGAACCAGAACTCAAAGTTTTCATCGAGCGAAGGCACAAAGGGCACAGGCTTCTGGCCACGTCGCTGGCACAAGAGAAGGAAGTGCTGGACATCTTGGGCATTGATGAGCTGAGTGTTGGCTTCTGGATAGGCTGCAAGGACAGCATCGAGAAGCTTGAACGGGTCCTCGAAGTCGGCATAGCTCTGGATGAGCGAAGGCTGGCCAGAGGCAGGGGTGAAGCGGTCTTCGACGCGTCGGATGAAATCGACAGTCAAGTTGCGCAGCGAAGGCTCAATCCAGCGCGACTGGTGTTTGACGTACATCAAATCAACCATGCGACGGACGACTTCAGCATAGGTCATGTCCTCCAGGTCGACGGTGTCGCCGGCAGAGTTGCGGCCGAACCAGACCTTTTGGAAGTCATCGTTGAGCTTCTTGATGATGTAGTTGCGCTGTTTCTTCAGCTCGGGCACACGCTTCTTCTTGTCAAGGCTGAAGATCTTCTGGTCCATCTCGGCCCAGAATTTGACACCGCGGGTGGCAAGTTTGTGAATGGGCTCGCCCATTTCAGAGCGCACAGTGATGATTCCACCTGCGGGCCCCTTGTATGTCTTCTCCCAGTCAGCATCATCCACACCCGGGGCGTCAACGATGGCCTGCTTTGCATTTGGCGAGGTATGGGCCTCCTTAGCGACCATCATGCGGCTGCCAAACAGACAGCCGTCATATGGCATGGCTGGATAGCCGTACTTCTTGGCCCAGGCGCCAGTCAGATAGGGGTAGGTGTCATCGGCACCGCCGAATCCAGAGCCAGCTATGAGGATGATGTTGGGCTGCTTCCGAATGCGACCGTACATGGAGATAATGGGCTGATGGAAGTCCTCGAACGAGTGATGCCCACCGCCACGGCCACCGGTCCACTGGAGGACAACGGGGAAGGTAGGATTGGCCTTGGCAATGTTGATGACCTGTTGGATGGCATCGATAGAGCCCGGCTTGAACTGGATGTGTTTGATGCCCAGAGTGTCGATGTATTCCTGAGCGACCTCGATCGAGGGCACACCAGCGCCGATTGTCAGGCCCTCGATGGGGACACCGTCGGCTCGAAGCTGGGCAAGCAGGGGGATCTGCCAGGCCATCGCACGAGGGTTAACATAGATCAAGTTGACGGTTATGCCACGGCCGGGAGGGACGGACTTCTCGAGCTTGTTCAGGGCAGCAGTCAAGCTCTTTGCATTGTAGTAGCCACCACCAGCCAATTCAATCTGGTAGCCTGCATTCATGGTGGCGGCCACAAAATCCCATGGGACAGTGGCAGGTGTCATACCAGCAACCATCAGCGGTGGTACACCGAGCAATCGTGACATCTTGGTGTCAACAAAGAGCTGGCCGGTCGAGGTTTTGGCCAATTTGGGGCCATGAGCCTGGACCCAGTTGACAGCATGCTTGACGGCGTGTTCCTCATCACGGTCGAAAATCTCGGGCTTGTAGCCAACCTCAGTGTTGGTGCCATCCATGGTGCCGGCAAGAATTACATGGACCCCGGTGCCGTCCTTGTTGCGCTTGGTCAACACACCGAGGCCGGAGATGCCACCGGGACCGAAGTCGAGAATGTGGGTTGCACCCTCGAAGACGGTGGCGGTTTCCCAGTGCACAGGGTCCTGGGTGATCATATGAACGAGATCAGGCACAATGTCGCGGTCTTGTTTGGAGCGCAGGTCCTCGCCGCTGTGGGTGTCATAGACCGGGATGGTGAGCTTGGAGGCGGGGATTTTGATGTCCTTGAGGTCTTGCTTGATGAGCTTGTGAGCCTCAGCCAGCAGCGGGCTATGGAAGGGCGCAGTGATGGGCAGGAAGCGGTTGACAAAGCGTTGCTTGCGTTCTGTGAAGGGAACGCGAGTCTGGTCGAGACCGGTGGGAGCCTTGACCTTGCGCAGACGCAGATTCAGGCCGTGGAGCGAAATGGGCGGCCCAGTGACGACGAAGTTGCGTGAGCTGTTAATCAGCGAGATGCCCACGTGCCGGTCCTGGGGCAGATGCTCGTTGGTGGCATCAATGTGGGCCTGGAGCTGCTTCTGGGAGAGATCTCGCACAGACAGCATCGGCGTCGGCGTGCCCTCTCCAGCCTCGAGCGAGTCCTGCAGAATGGAGGGTGCCAGGCTGGTGCGTGGGTAGGCCTGTTGGCTGCGCATACCAATGGAGAAGAGCATGGTGATGGCATCGCGGGCAGCCTTGGCAAAGCTCTCCCATGAGGTTGCTGTTGCTACAGCGGCAGCAGTAACGATGCCCTGGGAGTGGCCGGTGGTGCCGCTGAAGCGCTCGTTGATCTCGCCGGGCGTCTTACCAAGAGCCTTGCAGACGACCTGGTAGTGAGCCAGCTGCACCAGGCCAATCAGAGGCAGACTGACGGGTGCAGACACGAGGTAGTCCGTGTCTGGCTGCTTCTCCCTGTCGGCCAGCCAACTGAGGATGTCGAGGCCTTTGGGGTAGAATTTCTCCGTCTTCGCGTTGGAGACGAGAGACTGCAGCAGCTCGGCGGTTGAGTGGATGAGGTCGCGGGTGAAGGACTGGTACGTGGTGTAGACCTCGCGAAGCTCGTCAAAGTACTCTTCAATGTTGCCCTGGCCGCCAAAGACGGTGAAGATGCTGGCATCCTCGTCGTCGGCCGCTCGCAGCAGTGCCGAGTCATGCGGCCGGATGGGGCGGGCGATGGCCGCTCTGCCAGCATAGTAGCACTGCACAACCAGCAGTTTCTTGGCCGTGATGCCAGGGAGCGAGGCTGCCAACGCATGCACATCGTTGGCGTGCATGAACGCACGCTCGAATTCCGTCAGGGCAATCTTCAGCACCTCGACAAACGAGCTGGCCTCTTCGTCATCTTCGACCTCGGCAGCAGTAAAGCCAATGTACCGCGCGACCAGCTCGGCCGTGGACGAGGGCTCGTCATCCTGGGCCAGCTCGTCCGTCGGCTCCGGCAGCGAGCTCTTGAACGTCTCGGCCAGCTGGGAGGCCTGGAAATGCAGGGCGGTGGGGATGAGGAAGGAGTACTCAAGGGAGCCATGACTGAGCGCCAGTGGCCTGAGGTTCTGTGAGGAGCGAGGGGTGTGGGTGCCTGTGGCACCGCCGGAGTACATGGCGGCGGTAGATTGGGGTGGGTGTGATGGCAGCGGTGGCGAGGAGGAGAGCAGTGAGCAAGCTAATGCCACTGCCTAGCTAGCGGAGAGAGTGTGTGTAGCCTCGGGCTCAGACAACACAGAGATGATAATCAAGAATCAAAAATCAAGACTGATTGATTTGATGGAAAGGAAGCCAGTGAAACTATTACGGCGGTGAATTGCTGCGAATTGCTGCAATGCTGGACCTGGGAGGTCTTCTTCAGCTTGAGATGAGAGAGAGAGAGATGGGCGGTAGATGGAATCGAGAGAGGACACGGATGGAATCTGAGCTTTACGATGGATGGAATAGCAGTAAACTGAAAACTGGACCGACTCGAGTCTGCTGTGCTCATGCTCTGGTTACGTGTTTTTCCCACAGCACCAACAATCTCTCGCTTGAGGCTGCTCTACCCCAAGCTTGTTGGAGATGGAGAACCCAACTGTTGGCTGTGAGCCCGCGGGCCAATTGGCGGAGGCCAATTTTGGGTGAGGGGAGAGGCTAAAACTGTTGGTCGCAGGCTTGTCCGGCTTGTTCTTGTGGCGACCCACTTTAAAAGTCTAGCCCTGCAGGACCGCAACTGCCAAGTTGGAGTTCGTCGCCCCGTTCCTGCCAAAGAGGCCACGCTGTTGGAAAGTCCTTACCGTAATTGTGTGCTCTGTGCAGCTGCCTTGGCCAGCACAGGCTCTTTCAATTCGTTCCAGTTGCATTGGTAGGCCGTTGCCGGCCACAAGGCTCCTGCATCCTGTTCCTCTACTAGTGCTAGCCTTGCGTCACCTGGAATATTCGCCGGCAGAATAGAACGGGGTGAGGGTTGGTGAGGGTGGAGCCGTGGAGGTGGGGAGGGCAACGAGCTTGCCTATTCGCTAGGCCGCGTGCCCCAAATAAAATGTCCACCGCCGCCCCGGCCCAGAGGAAATCCAACAGAAGACCAACAGAACCAGAAAAGATCCCGCTGCTGCCGACTGCCCCTTCGTTGCCCTGTTTATGCCTCGGTGGATGTCCAGTTGAAACTAAAGTAAAAATCAATATTAGAAATCCTCTTATTAGTGCTGGGCTAGAAGGGCTTCTAATCAACCGGAAGGAGCAGGTCTGCTCACCATTTTGTTCCCATCACCATCTCCATCACCATCGCCATCCTCCACCTATCCCTCTCCACCCTGCAATCTGAGCACTCGAGTTGGAGTGCTCTGACCGACCTCAGTTACTAACATCACTGCTGTAATACAAGTCCTTCCATCCTGACAGCTTGAATTCCAAGTCTCAAAACTTCGGTCTCTGCCCTTTGCTCTGATTCATTTCACCCAGCATTGAGGTACACGTCTCCCTCCTCCTCATCTTCATCATCACACCCCTCCTAGACCTCTCTCCTCCTTTCCGCCGCCATGCGTCCCGAAGTTGAGCAGGAGCTGGCACACACGCTGCTCGTTGAGCTGCTGGCATACCAGTTTGCCTCACCTGTCAGGTGGATTGAGACCCAAGATGTCATCCTCGAGACCAACCGCACCGAACGTATTGTCGAGATCGGCCCCGCAGATACGCTGGGTGGCATGGCCAAGCGGACGTTGGCCTCCAAGTACGAAGCCTATGATGCAGCCACTTCAGTGTCGAGGCAGGTGCTAGCCTACAATAAGGACGTCAAGGAGATCTACTACGACGTTGACCCCGTCCCTGACGAGCCTGCTCCGGCTGCAGATTCGTCTGCGCCCGCTACAGCCTCTTCCTCTTCCTCTGGCGCAGCTGCCGCACCTGTGCCCGTTGCAGCCGCTCCCCCGGTACCCTCGGCCGGCCCTGTTGCCGCCATTGAAGATGCTCCAGTGGGCGCCGTCGATATTCTACGAGCTCTTGTTGCTCAGAAGCTCAAGAAACCACTCAACGATATCCCTCTCAGCAAGGCTGTGAAAGACCTTGTGGGTGGCAAGTCCACACTACAGAACGAAATCCTCGGTGACCTAGGCAAGGAGTTTGGCTCCACGCCCGAGAAGCCCGAAGACACTCCTCTCGACGAGCTGGGCGCGGCCATGCAGTCCACCTTCAACGGCCAACTGGGCAAGCAGTCAACCTCGCTGATTGCTCGCCTGGTGTCGTCCAAGATGCCTGGTGGCTTCAACATTACTGCAGTCAGAAAGCATTTAGAGACCAGATTTGGACTGGGCCCGGGTCGCCAGGACGGCGTTCTTCTGTTGGCACTCACCATGGAGCCGGCTGCGCGCCTGGGCTCGGAGACGGATGCCAAATCCTTCCTCGACGGTGTTGCAGAGAAGTATGCCGCCTCAGCTGGCATCTCGCTCTCAGCTCCTGCCGCGGCTGGTGCTGGTGCCGCAGGCCCTGGAGCCGGCCTAATGGTCGACCCGGCCGCGCTCGACGCCCTCACCAAGGACCAGCGTGCCCTGTTCAAGCAGCAGCTCGAGCTCTTTGCCCGCTACCTTAAGCTGGACCTGCGCGCCGGAGACAAGGCCAACGCGGCCTCCCAGGAATCCAGCAAAGCCCTGCAGGCCCAGCTGGATCTCTGGAATGTCGAGCATGGCGAGTTCTACGCCAATGGCATTGAGCCCTCCTTCAACCCGCTGAAAGCACGCATCTACGACTCAGCCTGGAACTGGGCTCGCCAAGATGCTCTCAGCATGTACTACGACATCATCTTCGGCCGCCTGAAGGCCGTCGATCGTGAAATCGTCAGCCAGTGCATCCGTATCATGAACCGGTCAAACCCGACTTTGATCCAGTACATGCAGTATCACATCGACAACTGCCCCACCGAACGCGGGGAGACATACCAGCTAGCCAAGGAGCTCGGCGAGCAGCTCATTGAAAACTGCAAGGACGTCCTGAACGAGGCCCCAGTCTACAAGGACGTGGCTTTGCCCACCGGCCCCCAGACCACGGTTGATGCCCGCGGCAACCTTGAATACAATGAGGTCCCGCGCCAGAGCGTCCGCAAACTCGAGCATTATGTGCGCGAGATGGCCGAGGGTGGCAAGATCAGCGAGTACAGCAACCGCACCAAGGTCCAGAACGATCTACGCAGTGTGTACAAGCTGATCCGCAAACAGCACAAGCTCTCCAAGGCCTCGCAGCTGCAGTTCACCTCGCTCTACAAGGAGGTCGTGCGTGCCTTGGCCATGAACGAATCCCAAATTATCCCTCAGGAGAATGGCGATGCTAAGAAGCCTGGTCGCAATGCTTCGCTGACGCGCGCCAGCATGAATGGCAACCTCAAGACCGGCAAGCTCGAAACCATTCCCTTCCTCCACCTCAAGAAGAAGGAGGAGCACGGCTGGGAATATAGCAAGAAGCTGACCGGCATCTACCTCGATGGCCTGGAGACAGCCGCTCGCAACGGCATCACCTTCCAGTCCAAGATGGCTCTTATGACAGGAGCTGGCGCCGGTTCCATTGGCGCCGATGTGCTTCAAGGCCTGATCAGTGGAGGTGCCAAGGTCATCGTGACCACCAGCCGCTACTCGCGTGAGGTGACTGAATACTACCAGTCGATCTACGCACGTTTCGGTGCTCGTGGCTCCCAGCTCGTTGTCGTGCCCTTCAATCAGGGCAGTAAGCAGGATGTCGAGGCTCTGGTTGACTACATCTACGATGCCAAGAAGGGACTCGGCTGGGATCTGGACTACATCGTCCCCTTTGCCGCCATTCCCGAGAATGGGCGAGAGATTGACAGCATCGACTCGAAATCAGAGCTTGCCCACCGCATCATGTTGACCAACCTGATCCGCCTGCTCGGTGCGGTCAAAGCCAAGAAGTTTGAGAGTGGCTTCAACACCCGACCAGCTCAGGTCATACTCCCGCTCTCGCCCAACCACGGCACCTTCGGCAACGATGGTCTCTACTCCGAGTCCAAGCTCGCCCTGGAGACTCTCTTCAACCGTTGGCACTCGGAGAGCTGGGCTGACTACCTCACAATCTGTGGTGCTGTCATTGGCTGGACTCGTGGCACCGGCCTCATGAGCGGCAACAACATCACTGCTGCCGGTGTGGAGAAGTATGGCGTTCGCACCTTCTCTCAGCAAGAGATGGCTTTCAACCTGCTCGGTCTCATGTCCCCTGCCATTGTCGACCTTTGCCAGGCCGAGCCTGTCTTTGCCGATCTCAACGGCGGTCTCCAGTTCCTCCCCGACCTCAAAGATCTCATGACCAAGCTGCGCGCTGAGATTATGGACACCAGTGCTGTGCGCCAGGCTGTCACCAGAGAGACGGCGCTCGAGAACAAGGTTGTCAATGGTGAGGACAGCGAGCTTCTCTACAAGAAGGTCAACATTGAGCCCAAGGCCAATCTTAAGTTTGCATTCCCAGAGCTGCCTGACTGGCAGAAAGACATTGAGCCTCTCAATGCCAAATTGAAGGGCATGGTCGATCTGGACAAGGTTGTCGTCGTCACTGGTTTCTCAGAGATTGGCCCCTGGGGTAACTCGAGGACTCGGTGGGAGATGGAAGCGTATGGCAAGTTCTCCCTCGAGGGCTGTGTCGAGATGGCATGGATGATGGGTCTCATCAAGAACCACAACGGTCCTCTCAAGGGCAAACCATACTCTGGCTGGGTTGATGCCAAGACTCAGGAGCCTGTCGACGACAAGGATGTCAAGGCCAAGTACGAGAAGTACATCCTCGAGCATGCCGGTATCCGTCTCATCGAGCCTGAACTCTTCAATGGCTACAATCCTGAGAAGAAGCAGCTCTTGCAAGAGGTCCAAATTGAGGAGGACCTGGATCAGTTTGAAGCTGCCAAGGAGACGGCCGAGGAGTTCAAACGCCAGCATGGCGACAAGGTCGAGATCTTTGAACTCGAGTCCGGCGAGTACAGCGTGCGCCTGAAGAAGGGTGCTACCCTCCTGATCCCCAAGGCTCTCCGCTTTGACCGCCTGGTTGCCGGCCAGATCCCCACCGGCTGGTCCGCAAAGACGTATGGTGTGCCAGACGATATCATTGAACAGGTCGACCAGGTCACTCTCTTCGTCCTTGTCTGCACCGCCGAGGCTCTTCTCGCTGCCGGTATCACGGATCCGTACGAGTTCTACAAGTATGTCCACCTGACGGAGGTCGGTAACTGTGTCGGTTCTGGTATTGGCGGAACTACGGCCCTGCGTGGAATGTACAAGGACCGCTTTATGGACAAGCCTGTGCAGAAGGATATTCTCCAGGAGTCATTCATCAACACCATGTCGGCCTGGGTCAACATGTTGCTTCTCTCCTCCACCGGCCCCATCAAGACTCCAGTCGGTGCTTGCGCCACTGCCGTCGAGTCTATCGATATTGGTTACGAGACCATTGTTGAGGGCAAGGCCAGAGTCTGCTTTGTTGGAGGCTTCGATGACTTCCAAGAAGAAGGCTCTTACGAATTTGCCAACATGAAGGCCACCAGCAACGCTGATGACGAATTTGCCCATGGCAGGACGCCCAAGGAAATGTCACGTCCGACAACCACGACTCGTAATGGTTTTATGGAATCGCAGGGCTGTGGTATGCAAATCATCATGTCTGCTCGTCTCGCCTTGGATATGGGCACCCCTATCTATGGCATTGTTGGCCTGACCACCACTGCCACTGACAAGATTGGCCGATCTGTTCCCGCGCCCGGCCAGGGTGTGTTGACTACCGCTCGTGAGAATCCCGGCAAGTTCCCCTCGCCGCTCCTCGACATCAACTATCGCCGTAGACAGCTCGACCTCCGTCGCCGCGCCATCAAGAACTGGCAGGAGTCTGAGTATCTGTACCTGCACGAAGAGGCAGCAGCTCTCAAGAGCCAGGCAGGCTTCAGTTTCAATGAGGAAGAGTACATTGAAGAGCGTGCAGCCCACATTGAGCGTGAAGCCAAGCGGCAAGAACGAGAGGCCCAGTTCAGCCTGGGCAACAACTTCTGGAAGCAAGATCCCACCATTGCTCCTCTCCGTGGCGCCCTTGCCACCTGGGGCCTCACCATTGACGATCTTGATGTTGCTTCTTTCCACGGCACCTCCACCGTTGCCAACGACAAGAACGAATCCGAGGTCATTTGCAAGCAGTTGGAGCATCTGGGACGGAAGAAGGGCAACGCCCTGCTGGGCATCTTCCAGAAATATCTCACTGGTCATCCCAAGGGTGCCGCCGGTGCTTGGATGTTCAACGGCTGCTTGCAGGTGCTCAACTCTGGTCTCGTGCCCGGCAACCGAAATGCCGACAATGTTGATCAGGTGATGGAGAAGTTTGATCATATCGTCTATCCAAGCCGGTCGCTGCAGACTGACGGCATCAAGGCCTTCTCTGTCACCTCATTTGGCTTCGGTCAGAAGGGTGCCCAGGCCATCGGTATCCATCCCAAGTACCTGTACGCCACTCTCGACCAGGCTGAGTTCCAGAGATACAAGGCCAAGGTGACGGCGCGTCAAAAGAAGGCATACCGCTACTTCCACAATGGCATGATCAACAACACCCTCTTCGTGGCCAAGTCGAAGTCTCCGTACGCCGACGACATCATGCAGAAGGTCTTCCTGAACCCTGACCAGCGCGTTGAGGCCGACAAGAAGACGGGCGAGTATGTCTACTCGCCTGCTGCACCCAAGAAGAAGCCAAGTAAGAATGCTCAAGAGACCAAGGCCGTGCTCGAGACTCTGGCCAAGGCGACAGCTGCAGCTGACTCGAAAGTTGGTGTCGACGTTGAGGACATTGATGCCATCAACATCGACAATGAAACATTTATCAAGCGCAACTTCACCGCCGAAGAACAGGCGTACTGCCGCAAAGCCGCCTCCCCTAAGGCTTCGTTTGCAGGACGATGGTCGGCCAAGGAGGCAGTCTTCAAGTCGTTGGGTGTATCGGGCCAAGGTGCTGGTGCCCCGTTGGCTGATATCGAAATCATCAACGATACGACCGGCGCACCTCAGGTCACTCTCCACGGCGAAGCACTGAAAGCTGCCAAGCTGGTCGGTGTGAAGCATGTCAATGTCAGCATCAGCCACAGCGAGAATCAGGCTATTGCTGTCGCCGTTGCAGCCTTTTAAATCCGGTTGGCTGTGATTTGAATGTGTCTTGTGTGCGAACAAAACTGGCTATCAAGTTGGTGTAATGACGCGGAGTAGCGGAGGGAGGATGGAAAGAGTGAACTTTGAAATACCTGATGGCGTTTTTGAGTACTGTCTTTGTCTCTTGACACTTTCCTGTCTAGTATGTATACGAAAAGATCCATAGAGCAATAGCCGCCAGCATCGTTAGGGAGAACGGAACAAATCAAGGCAGGGTTTTTTTACTGTCAAGCTTCTTCATTGTGAAAGTTGCCTATTGAGAGAAAAGAAAGTATGGCACCTGTTTCTTTCTATCGTGACCTTGTTTGATTCATTTGTTCTTAACGTCTCATTACTACGGTACGGCATGTCTGGAAATGAACTGACTTAAGCCCCCACCTCTCTCATACTTCATTCATGACTGGTCTAAATCTGATTTGATTACGGCGATCGCTTTCTTCTCACAACGGCGCCCGTAGTGGAGTCGGTCGAGGTTGGCAACGGCACAAAGGGCTCGGTGTGCGTCGCGTTCGGCTGGCCGGAGGTACCCAGGTCTGGCCTGACTTTCTCGGTGCCCGTGGCAATGTCCCACTTGTTGATGGTGCGGTTGAACAGCTGCAGGGAAGCAACGGGCTGGTAAAAGGGCACCTCATGGCCGGCCTCGTAGACGCGGGTGAAGCTGAAGTTGCCATACGCCCTGGTCTCGCCGTACTCGCGGCCGTCGACGAGCAGGGGCGTGTACCCCGCCGCGGCGAACTGGGCAGCGGTGGGGTGCCGGGCGGCCAGCGAGACGGCCTGGCCGCCGAACCAGTTGCAGATGTAGTCGGCGTCGCCGTAGACGAGCGAGACGCGCACGGTCGAGTAGTTGAGCAGCTCCTCGAGGTCCTGCAGGAAGTTCGGGTAGACAAAGTCGCCCGTCTGCGCAAAGGCGTAGTAGACGTCGGAGTTGACCGAGGTCGTGTAGTTGGTGTCCACGCCGATCGCGTTCTGGATCGTCGGTGTGTTGAGGTAGTCGAGCCAGTAAGAAGGCGGGTTGGGGTCGTCGATGGGCGAGCGGATGTCGTACACGCCGCGGTTGCCGAACTGGTAGTAAGGCCCTTCGACGTTGTCGCGGCACTGGTTCTGTGCTTCGGCGCAGAGGGCCTGGCCAGAGAGTGTGGTCCGGTCGACATATTGGCATGACCGGATCTGGTCGAGACAGCCGTTCGGCATGTTGAGCGCAAACTTCTCGTAGTTGTAGACCGTCTCGTTCAGAGCCTTGATGCCGTATGTGTTGAAGTTGGCAAACTCGGGATAGTATGGCGCCTGGATGTATTCGTCGATGATGCCGTTGATGACTGTCAAACTGTTGAAGAGAAGAGGAGTACCGCGCGCCGTGCCGTTTTGAATCGCCACGTTCTGCTTGTAGAAGTGGTTGAAAAAGGCCGGACCGTAGTGTCCTCCATACGACTCCGTCGCCAGATTGAACTCTTTGAGCCCGACATCAGGTGCCAATTGCGGCAACGCAGACAGAAAGCCCTGGATGACTTCCCAGGCGGCAATTGCAGCAAGGTCGGTGGTATCAATGGCGGTCGCGTTTATCACCGGGTACCGGCCTGTGACGGGCGCCTCAGAGGCAGGGACATAGACGCCTGTGTAAGGATCGAGAGAGCCAGGAGCCTAGCCACGCGGTCAGTCTGGTTTTTCCGTTCTTCTGCTGGCCCCTAGCCCCTGGCCAGGACTGCATACCTTTGAGCCATAGCTAAACCCGACTCCTAGAGGCTGGGAAAGGAAGAGCAAGTTCGAGACTTCATTCCACGAGTATGGGTTCAAGGTTGCACTGTTGTTCTCTGCAATATGGCAGGGCCCGAGTTCCTCGAACAGGCCGATGAGGGAGTCACTGCCAGGACCTAATAAAGGGGTATGTGAGCTTGAGTCAAACAGCAATTCGGTCAGTTGTTGGTGTTCGCACCTCCGTTCAGCCAGAGCGTCAACGGGTCATGTTTAGGATTGCTGCGAGATTCGACTGGCTCAATTGTCAGCCTGTCTGCTGTTTGTCTACATCAGTTATAGTAGGCGGCTCACAAAACCAGAAGAAGCTGTGCACGTCAGGAGCCAGGTTAATAAAACCGCTGTACGACTTGACTCCCGGCGTCGTCTCGCAGATTTCTGGCTCCTTGAACGTGATGTTAACGCCTCTGGGACTGATGATCGTCTTGACGCCTTCTGGCTCTGCTGGCAGTTGGCGTGGCGAGAGCTGGACAACGGGGCCATTTGGCTGCCGGCGACTGTGCGCAACTGGGCCTTTCTTGAACGCGGTTGCTTCTGCTGCCAGCAGAGCTGCCGCTGAGGCTAGCGCCAACAGCTTCATGGCAAGCGAGGCACAGGCAGAACCGACCTTGATCTCACACGACAGATGAAGACGAAGGAAGATGTGAAGCAAGATGAGGTCACAAACCTGGCAAAAACTAGCAGAGAGATCTGCCGGTCATACTGCGGGGAGATCACGATCTTATGAAGGCGCGCCTAACAGCTCGCTAGATCGGGAGCGCAACATTAGAAGGTAGCAGTGTACCTGGGATCGCGCGTTGCTGTGTAACCGGGATGATGAGCACATCCTGCATGCGAGCGGATGAGCAAACGAACCATGGTAGCAATGGTCCTGAACAGCTTCCTTTTTGGAAATAGATAAGCTTATCAAATAAGCTCTTGCAAATAAGCTTTTGAGAACTGGCAAATGGCATCGGCCCAAAATGCGGAGACTGCCTATCCATGCCCCGGGTGTCATCGCGCTGTTCTGTTGAAAGCTTATGTATCGGAGCTCCAAGCTTGTTGCATTGTAATATTCTCCGCCGAATGGTTCAAGATTATGGTGTCCGGTAGCATCGGCGCATCTTCGTCCGACCTGCCGGCGACTTTCCTCTCGGCCCACCCCGAGCCGCCATCAGAAGTGACTTGAAAGAAGGCAATCTGTCGCCATATATTGATCGGCTTCGTGCATCAATCCTGTGGGTATAATGATGATGATGCAAACGTGTTATGGCTGCAAACTCGGCCAGAAACGGACGATTCATTGAAACTCTCCAAGCCAATTGCCACTTGGAGCTCGAAAAGCAGATTGCTTGTGAGTGTAAATGGTTGGTTTTGTAAGAAATTTCATCCCTCACCTCAGTAGTTTTATGTTGCCGTATGGAGAGGGTCTCAGTCATTGTACTGGTTGCCGACTGTCATGAAGAGTCGCACAGTACCTTCGAAGGATCCATGAGCGAGTCCTCCAGATTCGGTCCGGGATTATGGAAAATCCAGGTATATATATAAGCCGTTGTGATGAAATAGCAGCGGAAGAGCGGATTGAACCTGCCCAGGGGACCCCCCTTCGGATATATCATTGATGAAAAATTAGATGCAGCAGCAGACGGAGTTCATCGTCCGTGGCTCCCGTGGACGCCATCTAGCAGGAACTCACCAGTAATGGCTATGGTAGCCGAGGAAGGCTGAGCATCTGGCACAAAGTGGGTTTGACTTGTAAGATGAAAGATTGACTGGGCCCCAGGGCATTGGCGATATCTGCAGAGTTAAAGTCGGTGCCAACATTGAAATCAGCTGCCATGTCTGGTCGTCACCTTTCAATGTGCAGCCGGTGGAGGAAATGAATGACCCTCGCATGCTTGCTGTATAGTTCATGGTCAGAGAGAAGTCAGATCCTTCTCTGTGGATGCAAATTCATATTTCCGACACGAAGAGAGAGAGGGAGAGAGCAAAGAAGCACTTCGATGCTCATCAGTTATTTCTTGGACTCTTCGTCACCTGGTTCTTCAGAAGTGATCCAGCTGTTGCTGTCTTCAATCCCAACAATGACGGAATTGTGGATTATCCATACGGGAATAAATTGCAGAAATGTCTACAAAGTGTGAAGATGAAAGGAACATTAAGTTACGGGGGAATAATATCGGTGGGGCTTGGCATTTTTGCTTGCCCTGGCCACCTCAGACAGCAGGAGCGAGTCGTCATAGGGGCAGGTGCCTTCCATCTTCAACCCTAGATATTCTATCTATGTCTAGCATTTGTCCTTTTCAAAGGTATCCCATCCCAGCTTAGCTTGGCTTGGCGGTTCTGCTGCCTGATCACAATCCAGGTTGGACTAGCGCAATCAAATCGTCCGATCATAAGCAAATTACATGCAAGGTTTTGTTATTGATTAACAAGCCACATGTGTGAGGATGTCTAACCACAAATATGAGAGCAACTCGAGTCATGCCTTATTGTGCGGAAAATTGACACAGTTCTGATATGACGCGTGTGTTTCAGTTTTTATCAAGGTCAAGTCATGAAAATCAAGCCTTGATGGCACCTCCCAGAGCACCACCACTGAACTGTTGGCCACCTGGCCGTCTCCCTTGACCCGTCTGTCTCTGTGCTGCCAGGCCGCCTTGGCGCCCACCTCGGCCCCCACGACCACCTCGCTGCCCCTGATCTCTCTGGAAAGCATTCGCCATGCCGGCTGTCCTTGTCTCCAGCACCTTCTCGTTACTCTCGAGGATACCCATGGCCTTCTCACTGAGCGTGATGACCTGGCTCTGCAATCTCGACAACTCAACACCTTTCCTGAATACAATAGCGTCGTTGACTTGGTCCAGGGCTGCGGCGAGTTCTTCCTGCGAGATCATCTTTGACACTATCGCCGAGATCTTCTTGGCATCCAGTTCAAACATGCTGGAAAGGGTGGAGAGAGATAGGGTGTCGTAGTAGGCAGCATAAGTGAACAGGTATGTTCGAAGGCCTTCTTCTTGGATCTGAGCAGCGAGCATGTCCTTGATACGGTCCTTCTCCGAGCCCAGCAGATCCCAGATCGCGATTTTGGAGATGAGCTCTTGAGACTTCTTCCAGTCACCATTAGCCAGGGCCTTGGCCGCCTGCATGACATGATCACGCGTGTTCTCGGGAGGTCCTTGGAAGACCTGCTTCTCGGTGTACTCAAGCATGCGACGGAAAGTCTTGGAGATGACTCGCTTGCGCACATCGGGCGACGAGCCGGTCTGAGCGAGCAACGGGATCTCCAGAAGCATGCTGCAGGTGAGATAGACGCACTCGAGAAGCTCAAGATTGATGTGCATGTGGAAGGGGAGTTGACGTTGACGCTCAAGACGCTCCTGTTCAGGTGTGACGGTTGTGTATCGCTGCAGGATGAGGCCCTGAGCAAGCAGCTCTTTCTGTCGACCGGAGCCGCAAATTTCTTGGAGAACGCCTTGGGCTTCGTAGCAGAGTCCGGCTCGGAAAGCACAGAGACCGATCTGAACGAGGGTGCGGTTAAAGAGGATCTGGGTGCTGACATCAAAAGAGCTGATGTTCTCGGTCAGATGCGACATGAGAGCAAGATCACGAGCCCGATAGTAGTTGTCTTGCAAGGCTAAGAAGTAGATCTGGCACAGCATAGCTCGTGCTCTGATGATGCCTTCGCTCTTCTCGAACAGATAGTTGCAAATGGTCGAGACCAACTCTGGAACCTCAGTAATGCGACCACGAGGCGTCAGCGCACAATCCAAGTTGGACGGCACTGCAGCCCAGGTTCTCTCTTCAAGGATCTTGACGACCTGGGTGGGCTTAAAGTAGATGTGCTCCAGTCTTCGAATAGCAATCCGGTTGACAGCGTCCTGTCTCACCTCATCCTGTGATGTGCTCTTCACCTTCTCGGCATAGATCAGACAGCGAACAATGTCGGTGTAAAGCAACTGTTCATCTCCTAGACGATCAATATAGTCGGCAGTGTGAGGATCAGTCTGCTGTAGTGACCGAGTGGATTCATCATCGAGTCGCTCAGCCAAGGAGACGACACTGCCAGGGATTTTGAAAACCTCGCCGGGTGCGGGTGAAGGAGTCTTTTCCACATCTTCCCATTCCTCTGCTCCCTCGATGACAATGTAGTTCGGGCTGTCTTCCAGGGTCTGCAGAAGCAGAGCAAACTCTCGCTCGGCTGATCTCCAGGCATCCTGAGACATGTAATTCTGTGTTGAGGTGCCAATCAAATCGAACCTTGTTGCGATAAGGGTGAGCAAGACTCTGATCTTTTGGTATGGGGTGCTGGCGACCTCAAGCAGCTTTTCCATGACACGGATCTGCTCGGACCGGTCGGTGTTCTTCTTACCGCGTGACTCGACAATGTCGCGGAGGTGTTTGAGAATGCTTTCAGGGGTATAGACGAGAGCCTTACCGCCGCGTCCCACGGTGGCAAATCCTTCGTCGTCGATTGACTGGCTGATGTCGTCAATCCGTTCTCGCTTGCTCTTCTTCTCCTTGGGAGCGGGTGCGGATTCTTCAACATCACTCTCTTCCATGAACCCTTCAGGATTGGCGCGATATTTCTCGATTTCAACCGTGTAGGCCTGGTTGTTCTTGCGGATCTTCTGCTTCATAGCGTTGAAGCCCTTGGTATTGCTCGCGTTCATCTTCTTACCCCCAGCCTTCTGTTTGTCATTGGTCTCTTTAATGAGGTCCTCCAGGTCTGCAATGATCTTGATATAAATCTTCGGGGATGAGGCGCCCTGGCTCGCCTTGACGACCTGTCGGTTCATCTTGTCGAATTCTGCGCAAAGACATCATCAGCATATACTCTTTTATGGGCCAGAAGCGCGACCTACCAGTAGAGATGACTGCCCAATCGTTGATCTTCTCGGCGTTGCGAATGACGGTGATTGTTCCCTGCAGTTCCTCCAGACGCTTGTCCTTAGCACTCTTGACCACTCGCTCTTCCTCATCACTCTCATCGCTGTCGCTCTCAGCCCCACCCGAAGGCTTCAAAAAGCGGGCGGCGCCGAGGCCCTTGCCCTCATCTTCTGAGGACGAATCATCATCAGACTCGTCCTCGTCTTCGGACTCTTCCTCAGACTCTTCTTCGGATTCTTCTTCGCGCTCATCGTAGAGTTCTTCCTCATCAGAACTGCTACTCTCGCTGTCGCTATCACCACCGTGGAAGAAACGGGAGGACATTTTGGCGCCGGGTGGAGAGAAGTGAGGGAATCTGTAGTAGATTTACCGACGGCTGCAGTCTTCTCAAACGTCCCTCCGAATCCGTTGACACGAAATTCTGTCGTGGATGCGAGTGGACCCTGCCAAGATTACAGTCACGTGATACACACACTTATCCACGGCAATATTCTCTAACTAAAGTTACCCACGACTTTCTACGATTGATGTGCAGCGGCATCACTTCAATATTAGTGAAGACTTTGCAGGCCTTTGCAGGCCTTCGCAGACCTTGCCGGACCATTTGACACTAGGTAGCCCATTCGCATTCCTTTTTCGCATCTGCCGAGCATGGGCTGGGGGAGGGGATTTGAGCCTGGTCAGCCCAACCAAGGGCCTCATTCACCATTTCATGAGTTTGATAAGCCTTGCCCGTCCAAGCTTCTAGTATCTGCTGCATCTTTATGGACATAAGTGAGGGCCACTCCTTCCTATGGCAATAAATCTGGTGGGCCGTAGCGACGCCGGGCGCTGGCGCTGTAGTAGCATATTGACCGCAATTCTCGCATGGCGCTCAGCAGATAGATAGTCAGAGATTGGCAGAGATTGCAATGCCACATTGAGTGCCCACACATGTCCGCATTGCGGCTGCTGTGCATTTGTTACCACTTGCTTCAGCAACCCATCCATGATTTCAATGCCACTGTGTCTTGGTCATAGCGCCATCCTCGAGCGTTCGGATAAAGTCTCTGTTCCGTTGGTTCCTGCTACCTCTGCGGTGCGCACTTGAAGGTGAATCGACATATCCATCTGGAGGCGGGGGGTAGTAAGCCGGGCTTGGTTGCAGACGAATCGGCTGGGTAGGGTCGAGGTGACTGGCAACTCTTTGAATGGCAGGAGGGATACCGCTCTGCTGCTGATCCATGGTGGAAGCTCGTTGGCGGCCTGCCCTTTGAGTAGCTTGCTGGTATAAACTTGGCTGATGGGCATAATGAGCACCAGCCACCTGTGGCGCTTGCTGAGGGATTATTCCCATCTGTGGGGTATAGCCGGCCGGATGAGTGGGATATGGTGGTGGCGCACCTTGCTGATGCGCGGGGTACTGATTGTTGTACACTGGGGGCGGCTGAACATAGGGCGTCTGCTGGTATGGAGTTGTCTGCATAGTGTAAGCAGCCTGTGCAGAGTTCTGGGCCTGCGCCTGCGCCTGCGCCTGTGCCTGGGCAGCTTGGGCGGCCCGCTGCTTGCTCATAGCTTCGGCTTGCTGCTGCTGTTGCACGCCTGGCGCAGGAGGCTTGTTGGGTAGAGACTTGAGATTCATCGGCGGCACGAATGGCTGTGTCCACTTTTGTTGAGTGATGAAAGGGTGCAGTTTGGCTTGTTGGGGCGACCATCTCTCCAAGGGGTTGATGGTGAGCAGACCGCGGACAAAATCAATAAAGGCGACACGATTGTTCATTTCTGCCAACGTCAGACACGGCCTGAAGGGGGGAAGGGGGTGAGACAGCTGGACTTACCTCGCTCGATTTCTGCCTGCTTCATGTTCTTCCGAGGCATCGAATAGCTCCGGATGATCTCGGGGAGGGTGGTGGCCTGGAAGTATTTCTTGCTAGGCTGCTCCTTGACATTGTGCTCTCTTGAGTATTGCTCCATGCTTTTGAGCCGGTAGCTTCGACGCCCAAATTCATCCGTGGTTTTCTCGAAAAATTCACCCGATTGCTTGCCCATCTCGAGCATCCACATGGGAGGCATGCCTAGCATTTCCGTGATCCTAGAAACTTGGTTGTACTCTGACGAACCTGGAAAGAGAGGGAGTCCGAGGAAGAGCTCGACGACGATGCAGCCCAAGGACCACATGTCGATAGCAGACGAATACGGCAATCCGAGAAGGACTTCTGGGGATCGATAGAAGCGGGACTGAATGTAGGTGTACACAGTCTGACGTTCGTCGCAAGCAGAGCCAAAATCAATGATTTTGATAATGGGACTCTCCAAGTTCTTCAGGAGGATGTTTTCTGGTTTTAGATCGCAATGAATCAGGCGGGCCTTGTTAAGCAGTGTCAAGCCGTTGAGCAGCTGCTGTGCAAACACGCGCACAAGGGTCGTGCTGAGGCCGCGGAACTGGTTTTGTTTGATGAGCTCGTACAAATTGACACTCAGAAGTTCAAAGACCAGGCAGAGATGCTGGCGATGGATGAAGGTGTCCTTGAGCCGCAAGAGGTGGTGGTCGTCGTTCTTGTCGAGCTTTTGGTTGAGCAGGTCGAGCACAGAGACTTCCATCATGCTCTGGTTGAAGTATGCCGTCCGGTTCTTGATCACCTTGACCGCAACGACCTCTTGTGTCTTGAGATTCTGGCATTTTACAACTTGGCCAAAAGTACCCTGTCCTAGAACATCAAGGATCAGATATCTGTTCTTGTGGCCGGCCTCTTCACTACCAAGGATGTCGTTGACATAGAGAATGTAATCGCTCTCTTCGTTGTCAAAGCCGTCGTTCTTGACGCCCTTGCTGGGCTTTGTCAACACTCTTCTCGGATTCCTTGACGATTCGTATTTGAAGCTGGGGTTGCAAATCCTGTAGGTTGCGGGAAGATGGGTCGTCAACGCTTGTAGCGGGCTAATGAAGCCGCCCTCGGGGTTGGCTCGGCGGTAGGCAGGTTGTGCGTTGACCCTATGCTTGATGTCCTGCATTGCATGGACAAGCCGAAACTTGGGCACAGGGCCATCACCGGGCTGGCGCTGTAGCTGAGGCTTTGGACCGGGCGGCGCGAGCTGCGAGGGCGAATAGTATGATTCTGCACCCAGCTCCGAGTTGGCCACGTTGCTAAGAAAAGCTGGCTGGTAGCGGGTCGGAGTAGGCGGCTCAGCGTATCTGTCCCCAGCATAGCTATTCTGTCTGGTTGGAGACTGTCTGGACGAGCTGGGCTGGGTGGAGGAGTAACTGCGCTGCATCGGGGTATGAGGGCTTGCTACGTAGGCTTGAGACGGGACCGCCTTCATGGGTGAGTAGCGCTGTGCGGCCGAGGATGGTTCGGACGGGAAATGGGTGGAGAGTCGTTGCTGGTGCTGTGGCCGTGGTAGATACTTGGATCGGTTGTAAGGGTCGGCATCTTCCATTGGCACATCGAATTCACCGTTGTGGTCGTAGGCAGGGCCATGGGCCGAGGAAGTGGCGTTGATAGACATCTTGATGGGTTGCTCGCTGTTATTGTCTGGCCCAACGTGTCTCTTTCTCTCTTTCTCTCTCTCGCGTTCTCTCTCTCTTTCTCCGAAGAGATTCTTCTTTTACCGCTCCCAGGCCTGCTGGGGAGGGGCTGACAGTGACAGCAAGGGAAAGGGCTGGCAATGCCGGGATGGCTGACAGAGCTATTGCGAAACGCGAGCGGCGTTGGTGGAGGCGGGCAAGGAAGTGCAGTGTCTCGATCTCAGTCTTGGGGGCGGCGCAGCGCACACATGCTTGGGGGCGTCCTAGCACAGCACAGGCGCGCCCATCGCCGGTATCATCAATTGCAGAGCTGATGCCGACGGATGACAGGGAGGGAGGAGAAGACAGACTCGATTGGGCGCCTAGGCCTGGCTCTCTTGGTGGCTTTAGTCGGGAGGCGCTGGGGCGGCGGCGGCGGGGCAGAGGATGCTTAGACCGATCAACGACTGGGGTAAGAATAGTGCCTAATTACACAGACCCAGCACTGTCGTAAAGGGTCTCAGAGGCAAAGTATTAAGTAGGGTATTAGCTGAACCGCGAGCCCACTCGACGACCGTAACTTATGGCCAAAGCGACAACTGTCACTGCAGAGGAAGACAGTGCCCCATTTATTGATCAGGGAGCCCCGTAATTAACACTCAGCAATAAGAACGAGATCAGCGCCAAGCCCAGGACCGGGCACCGCTGTTCGCTAATAAAACAGCTATAAACTCACCAGTAATGCTACACTACCACGGCTAATTAATTAGCTTGCTACCTAACATGCCCTGTTTAATAATACCCACCAGCACCAGTAGGCAGACAGCACACAGCAACTGCGACTGTACACTGCACCCTGCACACTGCACACTGCAATATTTACTCTCATGTAGACTCTGCTGTAACTTACCTAATCTAATAATCAGTAATTACATAGAGTTGATCTTTGGTCTTTGGCGCCAGTCGCCAAGCAGGCACCAGCGCAGGCAGAAGTGTGGCGACGCTTCCCATTCCTCAGTTCTCAAGCGATCGATCAATCTTAATATTTAAACGCACTGTCGGTGACTCGGTGACTCGTGAATCGGGGCTGGTCCACTTCACAGTCTAATCAGTGTCTGATATTGCCCCTAGATGGCCCAACAGGCACTACAGACACAGTTGATACCACTAGAGAGTGTGAACATGACAACTGCATGGCTGAGCCAGAAGCTGAGACTGAAGTAAGAATGGCCCAGCCAGAAGATGCTCTCCAGGCTGGCGGCGATGCTGCGAGTGCGGCAGATGAAACATCGCATCTCCAGAGCCTCAATGCCACAGTGCATGATCAGGATGATCTGGAGAGAAGCATTGGTAGGGAAGCAGACCAGTTGCTTTTTGAACAAGCCAACCAGCGTGACAGGCAAAGGCTTGAAAGGACCCAGGCACAGAAGGAGAAGCTGCAAGGGCAGATCGGCCGTGCAAGGGAGCAAATCGCCCGGCCTATTGGCGTGACTCTGCGTAACAAGTTGCGGAACGATGTTGACCGCCTGCAGGGCCAGATTGAAGTTCTCAACAACGACCTTGCAGAGATCCAAGACCGCATCGCTGAGCGCGAGAAAGACGCCCAAGAAGGCCCTCAAGCGCCGTTGGCCTCTGGACGACTGCCCCATGAAAGCCAGCGAGAGTTCCTCATCAGGACCGGCAAGATCACTCCTTTCTCCAAGTTTGGTCTCACCACTCATGGTGCTTCCTCTACTACACTCCAGGGTGCCCTCCTGGATGCCGAGGAGGAACCAGAGGAGGATGTGTCGGTGTCGGTGTCGGCGCCTCAAGGGCCTGATGGTCAAGCGATGTCCCATCGGAATCTGCGGCAGCCAGGCTTTGCAGCCTCATTCTCCCACTCAGCTGAACAGGAACTGGACTCGAACCGGCCGCGGAAGCGTGCCAGGAGAGAGCTCACTGCTTCGTCTGACTCGGGCCAAGATTCATCCTATGAAGATGATGAAGACGCCATGGACGACGACCTGGATGACGAAGGTGAAGATTCTGACGATATGCCAACGACCGTCAGCAGCGCCAACCGACGCCCTCGCAAATCTCGCTCTGTCCAGGAAGAGGAAATTGAGGACTTTCGCGGAGTCGACGATGGAAATGAGTCCGTGTATCGCTCCCGCCTGAAACGATGGGCTCTTCGTCGCAGAGCGGCTCGCAGGGCAGTGAGCCCAGGCCAGGATACTGAACAGAGTGGGGAGCAAGAAGATGGTGACATTGAGCTAGAAGAGTCGCATGCTCCCCATCCTCAGATACCAGACACACAGTTTGAAGGCGACTACCGCATCCCGGGTGATATCTATCCCAGCTTGTTCGACTACCAGAAGACTGGCGTACAATGGCTTCATGAGCTCTATCTGCAGCAAGTGGGCGGCATCATTGGTGATGAGATGGGCTTGGGCAAGACCATCCAGATCATCGCCTTCCTCGCCGGTCTTCATTACAGCAAAAAACTAGACAAGCCCATCATTGTGGTCTGTCCTGCCACTGTTATGAAGCAATGGGTCAATGAGTTCCATCGCTGGTGGCCGCCCTTCCGCGTCACCATCCTTCACTCCTCAGGCTCCGGCATGATTAATCTCAGGAATGAAAGCCATGACGAAGACCGATTACTGGCCCAGGTCTGGGACCCCAATCACAGGAATCAGCCTCTGACGCCGGCCCAGAGGACGGCCAAGAAGGTCCTGGCCCCGATTCTCGAACAAGGCGGAGTCCTAGTTACGACCTACTCAGGACTGCAGAGCTATGCACCGTTGCTCATACCAGTCGACTGGTCCTATGCCATTCTCGATGAAGGGCACAAGATCCGCAATCCCAATACCGCGATCACAATCTATTGTAAGGAACTGCGCACCCCCAACAGGATCATTCTTTCTGGCACCCCCATACAGAATAACCTGGTTGAGCTCTGGTCACTGTTTGACTTTGTCTTCCCAATGCGCCTGGGCACGCTGGTCAGCTTCCGCAGCCAGTTTGAGATCCCCATCCGACAAGGTGGCTATGCGAACGCATCCAACTTGCAAGTCCAGACTGCGTACAAGTGTGCTGAAACGCTCAAGGACGCCATCAGTCCATACCTTCTCCAGCGCTTCAAGATCGACGTTGCCGCAGATCTTCCCAAGAAAAGCGAACAAGTCCTCTTCTGCCGATTGTCACCATTACAAAGGAAGGAATACCAGAAGTTCCTTGGGTCTGGCGATCTAGACGCCATCATGACCGGCAAGCGCCAGGTTCTGTATGGCGTTGACATTCTCCGCAAGATCTGTAATCATCCTGATCTTCAAGACCATCGAAGACTATCAGTCAAGCGCGACTATAACTATGGCGACCCAGCCAAGTCGGGCAAGATGCAAGTGGTTGGCTCCTTACTCGAGCTATGGAGAGACACTGGTCACAAGGCGCTGCTCTTTGCCCAGCATCGAATCATGCTAGACATCCTCGAAAG
Source organism: Chaetothyriales sp. CBS 135597 (assembly GCA_003709825.1). NCBI lineage: Eukaryota > Fungi > Ascomycota > Eurotiomycetes > Chaetothyriales > Chaetothyriales sp. CBS 135597. Next base: position 480,881 of record QQXN01000008.1, on the reverse strand, counting down.
GTTTGTGCGTTCTCTCCCAGGCTTGAAGTACCGCCGAATGGATGGCAACACACCCATCCAGCTCCGCCAGAGCATGGTAGACGAATTCAACAACGATCCTGGTTTGCATCTGTTTCTGCTGACGACCAAGGTCGGTGGCCTGGGCGTAAATCTGACGGGAGCGGACCGGGTGATCATCTACGATCCTGACTGGAATCCTTCGACTGATTTGCAAGCCAGGGAGCGAGCCTGGCGGCTGGGCCAGAAGCGAGAAGTAACCATCTACCGACTGATGACAGCAGGTACAATTGAGGAGAAGATCTACCATCGCCAGATCTTCAAGCAATTCCTCACCAACAAGGTCCTGAAGGATCCAAAGCAGCGACAGACTTTCCATCTGAATGACCTTCATGACTTGTTCACCTTGGGCAACGAGAACGACCCGACAGAGACGAGCAGCCTGTTTAAACACGCCAAGGTCGAATATGGGGGAAAGCAAGGCAAGGCTAACTATGGAAAGTCTGTCCAATCTAGAGAGGGCGATAATGTCGCGGGAGAAGATAGGGCTGCTATCACTGCTCTTCCTGGCATCAACTCGGTGGAACAATATGCGGCTGAAGCAGCGGATGAGGAGCTGGCGAACAAGGAAGGGGCAGTAAACTCGGAGGCCAGAATGATGCAAGGCATTTTCGCTCGATCATCCGTCCACTCAGCCGTCGAACACGAAACAATCCTAGCCGGCAACTCGGGAAAGAAGGCCGTTGCTGATCCCGAGGTAATTGAGCGCGAGGCACGCAGAGTCGCGGCTGAAGCTGCCAAGGAACTTCGACGTGCCGGTGAGGCTGCAAGACATGTCCCAGTTGGTGTTCCCACATGGACCGGCCAATTTGGCGTATCAGGTCGTCCGCAGGAGACGACTGCCCAGCGAGCTTTTGGAGCCAGTGCTAGAAATAGAGGAGGCGGTCTGGGATCTGCAAGTCTGCTTGCCGGGCTTAACAGTACACCCAGTGGAAGTCGTGATGGAACCCCCCGAACCGCCAGTCCCGCGCTGTCTTCTGGCTCGAGGGGCTCAAGGCCGGGAAGAGCCACACCGCCATCAGGCAAGGAAATGGCGCGCCTGATCCGAGACTATCTCAGTGCGCATGGAGGAAGCGTTTACACCCAGATGCTCATCGACCATTTCAACCACCTCTGTACAACTCAGCAGTCGACTCTGGAATTCAAAGAGTCCTTGAAGGCCATTGCCACGTTGGAGAAAGGCAGCAGAGGCCGAGGTCGATGGGTGTTGAAGGAAGAATATAAAAGATGAGCAAATCTCTGTATAATAGTCTAATCGTCGTCAACCAACCCCTGAGGCGACCAATATTCCGGCTCAGGACACTGTGTATCAATCCAGACCAGAGAGTCTGCCAGTAGATCATCTAGAACTGTCACCGTCCGTGCCTTGTCCCATTTCAGGTTGACCTGCAAGAGTGATACCGTGACACTGCCGAGGAGTTGTAAGACCTCCAACACTGTAGACTGATCAGTATTCAACTCCTTTGGCACACTCCGAATGAACTGTTTCCCTGCGATCGTGATGATGCTAAAGCCACTGCCCAACGGAGACAGACTCTTGACCGCCCGTAACACATCGTCTTCACTCAGCTGCATACCCCCGCCGATTGCCCTGCCCCTGGCAACGCTCTCACAGCACTCCTTGACGCCGAGCAGCCCGCCATTCTCTGCTCTCGTAGCCTGACACATCTCCACGACCCGCACACCTACCGCGAAGTAAAAGTCATTGACATCGTGACCCAATACCTTGGTCCATAGTGAGCTTGCGCCTGAAGAAGTAGCTTTCTTGCCCTTGACATTGCTTCCAGCCAGCGGATCGACGCCAATGGCATTGCACATGCGCGCGAACTCGGCCCGGAAAGTCGGATTTGATTTTATGGTCGCGCCATGCTCGAGTGCGAAGTTGTGGAGCAGTGACTGGAAGACGGCCAGCTGGGTAGACAGTGACTCTTCGTTGGCCGATTTGAGAGCGGCACCATGGTTGGTGTAGTTCTGACGAAGAGCCGTTGATGTAGTGAATGCACCGAGACCAACACCACGGCGGGTTGACATGCTGAGTGCTGTGTCTGTGACTATGCCTGATCGTTCAGCCTGTAGCCTTCGGTCGGACGGAAATGATATCCGAGTCCACGCTAATTTTGGTTAGGGAAATGCCAAGACAAAATCTTGGCGCACTGAACTTTTCTGTGCTCGCTTAAAGACCCTCACGCCTCGCACTCTCGCACGACAACTCCCCAACAGCCCACGACAACATTCGCCTACAGACAAGATGGCTGCACCTTCGTAAGTGCTTCTAGATCTCCCTGCTCACGGTTGGTGTCTGCAGATATGGTCCGCGAACTCTCGGGGGGCCTTGAACCCCATCCTGCCGATGCCTACTTGCGATGAAAGAAGCTCAATAGAGAACAATCTTCGGGATGGCTGAGGCAGGCATGAGCAGAAATGCTCTGCCTGGAAAACAATGTTGCTACTCATCCTCTGTCTGCAGTGAAAGATCTCAGAAGAGAGACAGTAGAGCAACTCCTCCTGACTTCGGGTCGGGGCAATTGTCAGATGAGAATGGGAGGCCCAGTGGCAAGAGAGCAGCATCTCTTCCCCCTGGCCTTGATCATCTCACTGATTAAATCCTTTACTGGTGCCTTGCACCAAGAGTCCAGATCGAGAATGCGCCATATGCTGCAGTTCCGACTCGGCGACAGCAATGTCATCGGACCATACTGACACCACGTGACGCAGGTCTGTCCCCACCAAGGACCAGGTCCTTGTGCCAGAGACTCTGTTGAAGAAGCGCAAGAGTCAGGAGAAGGCTCGTGAGCTGCAGCGAACTGCTGCCGAGGAGCGCAAGAAGGTAAGCCGGAATCTCTTGATCCCACTCCCTTTTGCAATTCGGTGATGATACCTACCCACATGCGACTAGACCTTCAGGTCAATGCTGTCGCTTTGTTAACCATCTTTCGGGGCTGAGCAAGCATAATGAATCGATTCTGTTACATTGCTTTGAAGAAGACTGAGCTGACAATCTCGATTGCAGGCCAACAAGGAGAAGCGCAAGGCCATCTTCAAGCGGGCCGAGACCTATGTCAAGGAATACCGTGACACCGAGCGTGAGAAGATCCGACTTGCTCGCGTCGCGCGCCAGAGCGGTTCCCTCTATGTGGACGAGCAGCCCAAGCTGGTCTTCGTGATCCGCATCAAGGGTATCAACAAGATCGCCCCCAAGCCGCGCAAGATCCTTCAGCTCCTCCGTCTCCTCCAGATCAACAATGGTGTCTTTGTCCGTCTGACCAAGGCCACGCAAGAGATGCTCACCATCGTCAACCCTTACATCGCCTATGGATACCCCAACCTCAAGTCTGTGCGTGAGCTGATCTACAAGCGAGGCTATGGCAAGATCGACAAGAAGCGAATTCCCCTCACCGACAACCAGCTGATTGAGGACAACCTGGGCAAGTATGGCATTGTCTGTATCGAAGACTTGATCCATGAGATCTTCACCGTCGGCCCCAACTTCAAGCAGGCCTCCAACTTCCTGTGGCCCTTCAAGCTTTCCAACCCGACTGGTGGCTTCCGACCGAGAAAATTCAAGCATTACATTGAGGGAGGTGATCTTGGCAACCGAGAGGAGAACATCAACGCCCTGATCAAGCAGATGAACTAGATCATGTCTGCCATTGCTATGAAGAATAGTCGTTGCAAAATGAGATGAACCTTTCCTGACTGTAACTTTCCCTTGCCATTGGTCTGTACATATGTGAGATGTTACAGTCGTCATCCTGTCCCCTCTCGAACTCCGGTTCGGAATATCTTTTGCTTGGTATCACGTGACAATACCAAATTGATATGATTGGAGGCAGGTGTCTCCACAATTGGTGCTGCCCCGCTAAACGCGCTAGAACTTTAGGTACGCGACGTGGACGTGGACGTGTTTAAAGTGGAATTTCCCCAACCACAAGAGTTGTCTTCTCTTCACCGCGTCAAAGGCACCAGTGCTGTTCGGCATGGCATAATCTCTTCTACGCTTCCAGTAACCTCTCAGCACCTTCCACGATGTCCCACCGCAGTGCACTTGCCCAGCTTCGGGCGCTGCGTGCTGGAGGCAAGTCCCGTCTCGACACGTACCAGGTCGTCGACCAAGGCGCTATCTATGACGAGGTCGATGAGGAGGGCTACAAGAAAGTTGTGCGAGGACGCCTGAATCAGGACGACTTTGTCATCGACGATAATGGCCAGGGTTATGCCGACGACGGACGCGAAGAATGGCAGAACGAGCCCCAAGACTATAGCAGCGAGGAGGACAAGAACGATGCTCCCTTGAGGGGCAAAGCTGCGAAGCGGAAGCGCGAACAAGATCAGGAGAAGGAGGCCAAGACCAACCACAAGATCCTCAACTACTTCAACAATGGCCCTACCGCACATGCCAGCAAGCCCAAGGTGAGCCAGAGCCAGGAAGCAGCAGAGCTTCACACCGTCTCCCCACACTTGACAGCCTGCTGATCTGCTCCAGGTGCACACCACCGCTGAAGATGAGGCCTTCATGGCCAATCTGCTCGGCGAAATCGATACTAACATAGTGCCAAACTTGGTCCCAACAGCGGTCAAGTCAGGCAATCGACGCAAGGTTCGCGTGCTGTCTCCGCCTCCGACCCAAAAGAGGGAGCGGCAGCAGCAGAAATTTACCCCTTCCATATCCGAAGCCGCCGGCATCAAGACACTGCCGGCTGTGGTCGACGACGGGGGTGACGATGGCATCTTCCCGGGAGATGACGATGACCCAATGAGTGATCCCCTGCCCTCTTCACCTACTGCCAAGGTTGCCGAGCGTAAGGCCAAAGTGCAAGTCAAGCAGGAGCTGGACGACGACGATGACGATCTGATGGACGTCGTCCAAGCCGTGGCATCTGACGTGCGTACTGCCAATGTCAGCGTCAACATGAAGGGCAGCCGCCCGCCACCCAAGATAAAGCAGCTCGAGACGCCTGTCAGCTCGTCTCCTCCACGAGCAGCTGCAGCAGATGTTGATGCCGAAACATGGAACACCGTGACCAGCAAACTTGCCGTTGCCAGTAGCCCAGCAACTGAAACTCGAAGCTTTGGCAAGATGGACCCCAGGGATGCCATTGAGGAAAACGGCTCTCTTCGCTTCTTCTGGCTCGACTACACCGAAGTCAATGGCAGCTTGTGCCTGTTTGGAAAGGTCAAGCACAAAAGCACTGGCCAATATCGAAGTGCGTTTGTCAAGGTTGACAATATCCTGCGGAAGCTGTACTTCCTGCCTCGAGCCCACAGGGTCCGGGATGGTAGCGCAACTGACGAAAAGGTGGACATGCATGATGTGCGTGAGGAGGTCGATGCTCTGATGTCGAAGATGAAAGTATCAACGCGCAAGGCCAAGCCGTGTAGGAGGAAGTACGCATTCGAGCTGCCAGATGTGCCGAAAGAAGCCGAGTACCTCAAGCTGTTCTATCCTTACACCAACAACCCGCTCCCGATCGACCTCCAGGGCGAGACGTTTTCCAGAGTCTTTGGCACTAACACCGCCCTGTTCGAGCAGTTTGTCATGTGGAAGAATGTGATGGGACCGTGCTGGCTGAACATCGAGGACGCCGACTTCACCGCAGTCAACAACGCGTCCTGGTGCAAGCTTGAATGCGCCGTCACTCAACCAAAATCGATTACTCTGGTGCCAGATTCAGAGAACCTGGAGCCACCGCGATTGACCCTCATGTCGTTGGCCTTCCGAACGCGGATGAATGTCAAAGACAACAAGCAAGAGATTCTCGTGGCGAGTGCGCGTGTATACGAAAATGTCTCGTTGGCAGATACGACGCCACCTGAGAAGATGCCTTCGAGAACGTTCACTGTCATGCGACCCGCGGGGACTGCGTGGCCGATCGGGTTCGAAGCCGAGACGAAGAAGAAGCAGGGCACGTTCATGCTGGAGAAGAGTGAACAGTTTCTTCTGGCCAAGTTCCTCGCCCTTTTCGAGAGGGTGGACCCAGACGTTCTGATCGGCCACCAGCTCCAAGAAGTCGACTACAGTATTCTTCTCAGCCGTTTGCGCGAGAAGAAGACGCCTGGCTGGCACCGTATCGGCCGGCTGAAGCGAAGCGAATGGCCGAAGACGTTTGGCAAGAGTGGCTCCTCCTTTTTTGCCGAACGGCAGCTGGTTGCTGGCCGTTTGATGTGCGATCTTGCAAACGACATGGGCAAGTCGCTCATGACCAGGTGCCAGCAGTGGAGCTTGACCGAGATGTGCGACCTATACCTTGGACCCAACAACAAGCGGAGAGAGATCGACAATGAAGCCGCGTTGAACTCGTGGGCGGCGACACGAGATGGCCTGGCCAACTATATCACTCATTGCGATGCCGATACTTTCTTCATTGCCGCTCTGGCCATCAAGCTGCAGATACTGCCACTGACCAAAGTCTTGACCGAACTTGCTGGCAATTCGTGGGCTCGTACATTGACCGGCACGAGAGCAGAGCGGAACGAGTACATTCTGCTGCACGAGTTTCATAGAAACAAGTACATCTATCCAGACAAGATCTACGGCAAGGCTCGAGCAAAGGCCGAGGTCGAGGACGAAGGTGGCGATGAGGGCGCCGCGGGTGGTGCTAAGAAGAAGGACAAGTACAAAGGCGGTCTTGTCTTTCCCCCCGACAAGGGCCTGTATGACAAGTTTATCTTGGTCATGGACTTCAACTCGCTGTACCCGAGCATCATTCAGGAGTACAACATTTGCTTCACCACGGTCGATCGGCCAGCCACGTCGGGCAGCGAAACGGAGGAGAAGGTGCCTGAAGTGCCGGTCGACCAGCCTCAGGGTGTGCTCCCGAAGCTGATTGCCACACTTGTGAGTCGACGCAAGGAAGTCAAGAAGCTGATGAAAGACAAGGGAGCCACACCTGAACAACTGGCACTGTGGGACACCAAGCAGATGGCGTTGAAGCTGACTGCCAATTCCATGTACGGCTGCCTGGGCTACACCCAGTCGAGGTTCTATGCTCGCCCGCTGGCCATGCTCACGACTTCAAAGGGCCGTGAGATTCTGACAGACACCAAGGCGCTGGTGGAGAGCCATCAGTTGCAGGTCATTTACGGCGACACGGACTCGGTCATGGTGAACACGAATGTCGACAACATGACTGACGCTCTCAAGGTAGGCAAGGAGGTCAAGAAAGCGGTCAATGAAAAGTACAGGCTGCTTGAGATTGACATTGACAACGTCTTCCGCCGCCTCCTGCTCCACGCAAAGAAAAAGTACGCGGCCATCAACATGTCAGAGGTCGACGGCAAATATGTGGAAAAGCTGGAAGTCAAGGGCTTGGACATGAAGCGCCGGGAATACTGTGCGCTGTCCAAGGAGGCATCGCAGCACTTGCTCAACGAGATTCTGTCTGGTAATGATGCCGAACTGGTACGGGAAAAGATCCACGACTATCTTCGAGAGCTGTCAGAAAAGATGAGGAACAACGACATCCCAACGCTGAAATATGTCATCTACACAGTGAGCCGCATTTCCCCCTTGATTGCTCTCGTGATCTTGCTAACACGCGCAGAAACTGGGCAAAAATCCAAAGGAATATCCCAACCCCGAATCTATGCCCCAGGTACAGGTCGCGCTGCGTGAACTGGCCCGCGGCAAGACGGTGCGGGTCAACGATGTCATGTCGTACATTGTCACCATGGGCACGGACGAGACCAAATCGCTGCCAGCCCCCAAGCGGAGCTACACGCCGCAGGATGTGCTGAAGCCCGAGTCTGGCTTGGTGCCGGACGTGGAGTACTATCTCTACAAACAGATCTTCCCGCCGATTGAACGTCTATGCGCACCGATCCCTGGCACTGATAGCGTCCGCCTGGCCGACTGCCTTGGGCTTGACACAAGAAAGTACCAGATCTCATCCACGTCGGCTTCAAACAACCAGTCCAACGAGATCTCCCCGCTGGAATCCCAGATCCCGGACAGCGTCCGCTTCCAGAATGCGGCACGCCTAGTCCTCACTTGCCGCTCTTGCAAGCAGCAGGCCACTTTCTCCGGGCTCCTTCATCTCGACTCCCACCGCATGGTGACAACCAATGGCATTGTCTGCCCCAGCGAATCGTGCGGGAAGCCGTTTTCGACAATGACAATCGTGGCACAGCTTGAGTCTCAGATTCGGCAGCAGACAGCCAAGTACTATGAAGGCTGGCTGGTTTGCGGGGATGCATCGTGCGGCAACCGCACCAGACAGATGAGCGTGCGTGGCCGACGGTGCCTCGGATCCGACGGCAAGGCTGAAAACTGTGAGGGGATCATGGGGTGGGAATACAGCGAGAAGGAGCTGTACAACCAGCTGCTGTACTGGGATGGGCTGTGGGACGCTGAAAAGACAAAACGCAAGGTGAAGGAGGGCAAGATAGAAGAAGAGCTTGCCAAGTGGAGCAAGGAGGACAAGGAGCGAGTGCTGGTGCTGGCCGACGCCAACGGGGAGATGATGGCGATGGTCAAGGCCGTTGTCGCCGCTTACCTGAGGAAGTGTGGCCGGCAGTGGGTTGAGATGCATGCGCTGTTTAGCTATGCCTTGCCACCCTCGTCGTAAGCATTGCTTGAGAGCCAGAGCATGGCACTATAGAGTTCAGGATAAGTTCCAAAGGCAAATTAATGCTGTTGATGTCCATTGAACCCTTTGCTTTGGGGGGATCTGCCCATCCACATGACTTCTAGGTGATGGTTGATTAACACAGTCAGCCACTCTTTTCAAGGAGAAGCTATGACTTCCCTCCATCATTTCTACCAAGATAACACCCAACCTTCACATGCCTCCAATCTGTCCACTTACACATTCTGACCTCAATCCAGACCATCCTTGATCACTGTTCCTTAGCTCTATCTTCCCCTTGTGCAAACAACACAACATTGCCCTTCTCATGCTGCCAACACAGCAGCCCCACTCTCTTCATCCCGTCCCCTCCTGGTTTGCAATCACAATGCCCTTATCATGCTGCCAGCACATCAGCCTTGCTCTCGTTATCCTCCCCTGTTAGAGGGGCTTCCAGGATAGAAGATAGAAACAAATTATCAGTTTGACTTGGTTTGCAATTCTCTATGGCCCTACCATACAGATTCAAAGACTCGAAGCTCTCCTGCTCCTGGGCTGCACCTCTTATATACTAATTCTTTGACACGTTATATCTCTTTCCCAGTTGGCTGTTCCCATTACCTAATGGTTTGTTGGTCTGTACGAAAGTGGTTGCCTTGGCGCATAAGGCATAAGGCATAAGGCGTCCAGGAGGTCTTGGCATAATGTATTTCCGACACCCCCTGGTTCACAAACACACAACAATGGCCTTATCATGCTGCCAGCACATCAGCCTTACTCTCTTTATCCCCCACTCCTCATTCACAAGCATACAACAATGGCCTTCTTATGCTGCCAGCACAGCAGCCCCACTCTCTTCAACCTCCCCCTTGGTTCACAAACCCCTTACATTGCCTGCGAACCTCTGACCCGGTTTAGACAACCGCAACACTAGTGCTTCAACCCGGCTATGCCTTCTTTCATTAGGCCATGTCTTCTATTTTCTTTTCAATCATGGCCCTCCTTGCAGTTTGCGTCTTCCAGTCACAACAAGGCCCAGGTCAACGAGTCCCTCAACGATGGAAACCTTGAGCGAACTGAGCTTAGCCTCTGCGGTTAGTTGGTATAGTCGAGGTTGTGGTCCACCACTGAAGCTGCAGGCCGAAGCCGGATATCTGACTGGTCGCGTGATACATGGGCGACTGAGGAGAATAGTGCCGTCTAGCAACTTCCAAGATTCCTCCTTGCTTCGCCATTCCCGCTTTGGGCTATCTCTTGCGAAGATGCCATGTCATGCAAAGCCGTCAGCCGGGTGCAGCAGAGCCATGATTGAGAAGAAGATGCAGTCAGTTTACAGTATATAATAAGGTATCAGTACAGGCAGCACAAGCATCCATCTGGCTTTCTTCTTACCAACAGAACATACCACTCTTGAACTGTCTCTTTTACTGCTGACATTCACTCGTCCTCCAACATGTCTGCTCCATCGCAACTGCCCAGTCCCAAGGCTCTGCCAGAGGACCCCAAGACACGGGCAGACATTGAACATGTGCTTAAACATGGCTATGTCATCCTCCCCAACTGTTTCACCAAGGAGGAGGCCAAGGAGGCCCGCGATGAGATGGCTCGCTTGCATGGCAAGGACGCACCGCTCGGCCGCACTGACTTTGAGGGACTCAACACCACCCGTATCTATTCACTGCTCAACAAGACTCGGGTGTTTGACAAGTTCGCAGTCCTGCCACGCGTGCTGGCATTGAACGACTATTTCCTGGAGGATGGTTACTTGCTCAACACATTCCACACCATCACGATCAACCCAGGAGAGAAGCAGCAGCTCCTGCATCACGACGACGGCTTCGTCCACGTCCCACGGCCGCACCCACCTTTCTGTGCCACCATTCTGGTCGCATTGGACGACTTCACTGCCGAGAATGGGGCCACCCGGATCATCCCTGGGTCACACGTTTTGGGTGAAGACTGGCGCGACTGTCCCATTGAGCCGATCCCAGCTCTTGTGCCCGAGGGCGGTGTCCTTTACTTCATCAGCACCCTGATCCACGCTGGCGGTGCCAATACATCCAACACCAGCAGGAAGAGTTTGACGGCCCAGTACTGCAACCCGTTCATCCGCCAGCTGGAGAACCAGATCCTGTCGGTGGACCCGCGGAAGCTGCGAGAGCTCGACCCTCGGATCGTGGAAATGATGGGCTACAGGTACAAGCCGCCGTTTGTCGGCCATGTCGAGGGCCTCAACCCTCTGCGGGCAGCGGCGAGATTGGTGCAGTGGTTGCAAGGAGAAGTCGACTACAATCCCCCAACATTTCCCCGCCGGACGCGCGAGTATAAGCTGTGAAATGTATAAGCAATTGGGCGTTGTTTGCCAATAAGCTTGATTTGTTAAACATTTTAAGGTTAAAGTTAAAGTAGGGCAATTTACGCCCCTTCGTGTCTCAACTTTAAAAAAAACCTTAATTACAAGCCCCCTCGTGTTTGCCCAGATCTGCTTGTGGCTGCGTGGGACGACGTACTAATGCAAGCGATCTTGATGGTCATCGTTGATACGAGAACGAGAGATCGCAAGGGATGGTGCTTAGCAGTCCAGTCTTTGTCTGTCAGGGCTTAGCGTCGATGCCTAACGATGACAGAAGGTGGCGCGGCTGAGTCAGAAGGCAATTAGGTTGAAAGTTATGAACGACGCCGGAAATGTCGGCGATCCGACCACAGCAACTTCGCCCAAACTTCTCCTAACTTGTTGTCTGCTAGTCATCCTCCCTCCCAGACAGATCTAGAATGTTGTGATAGCCATCTGTCGGCGGAAGTGCGCCCCAACATGTCGTCGCCGTCGCGCCCAACCAACCCGCCAAGGCAGGACAGCACTGTGGAGCCATTCCCTGCCTATCCTTCCGAGCAACCGGCCAAGGAAACGTCAACAACAACAACAACAGCAGCAGCAGCGGGAACAGCAGCGGGAGTAGGACCAGCATCAGCATCAGATGACCGCAGCCGCCCCAGCACGGCAACAAGACATTATGTTATAGGTCCTTCACAGTCCACTGGCCCGGCTACGACTGTGCCACCGACCAGTGCAGCCAGTGTCACTTCCACTACTGCTTCTGCCGCTGCCGCTGCTGCCAATGACCCTGATGCCAGTCCCTACCACCCCCATGTTCTCAGAAGACGGCCAATTAATATCAGACGCCTGCCATCCGGGCCCGTTAAATCCGCTTTGGCAGACACTGGTTCCCCCAACCGAGCCGGGTCAAGTCGTGCACGAAGCACGTCGGCACCTCAGGCGCCGCTCGACTTCACCGCCGGCGCTAGTTATGAGCGGCTGCCTGAGCATCCTGCAGTGTCTGGTGCACAGCACCACTCGGATTTGCCGCCCTTGGATGAGAATCCAATCCTCGCGCGGCAAATGGTGCCTATGAACACAATCCATTTGACAGCACCGACGGAGGAAGGTGGCGGCGCAGCGGGGGCAGGTGGCCGCCACAGAAGAAGCGTGGGTGGCTCGGATATTTCCATGATGAGCAAACGCAACGACCCAGATGCTCCTCGACCGCATGAGTACGAAAGTGAAGTGGTCGACTTACTGGACGTGATAGGTAAGCATGGGTACCCCCTATGCCGACGCATGAAACATATTTCTAAGACAGCGACAAACAGATCCGGAAGTGGCCGCCCTGACCACGCTTACTAATGTGCAGAACTCACTGTTCGTGCCGGATCTTGGTCGCTGGGTCAACCGACGACCAACGTACACCTTGAGTAGAGCTCCTTCACAGAGCAGACAAGTGCCTGCCCCAGTGCGCGAGGAAGTGGAAGACCAGCCCCTGCAAGAGCAAGATGAACAGGACGAGCAGGACGAACAGGACGAACAGGACAAACTAACGCGCCCGGCGACGCGAGGTGACTATTCTTGGGATGGGTTGCAACGCACTCACAGCATTTCGTCTGACTTGACCGACTCTCATTATGCCGTTCTGCCTCATGGCCTGAGCCTGGAAGGCTGGTCTGACGAGGACAAGGAGGCCCTGGACGACTATGTTCGACACATGCTGCACTCGAAGCGCTCCAAGTTCAAGCAGATAATGAAAGCGTTTGGCAAGTACATGAAAACACGTGAGTATAGCGGCTATGCATCTGTTACATGGAGGACTGACGGTTTATAGCTTTGGGGTTCTTTGTCACGCTGTACGCGACCTTGATCACTCTTTTCGGTCTGGCCTGGGTGCTTTTCTTGATCGGTAAGTCTCCGTCGGTGATGGTGTTTAGGGGGAATATTGTGTGCTGACAGTCTGGGGAGGCTGGATCTACGCCGGGTCGAGACAAAACTATGTCGTCAACGTGATTGATAACGTGCTCGTGGCTCTTTTTGCTCTTATGGGTGATGGCCTGGCCCCATTTCGCGTTGTTGACACTTACCACATGATCTATATCGCTCACTACCACCGACTGTCGTGGAAACTGCGCCAACAGCGGAATCTGCCTCAGCTGAAGAATCACAACGATCTCCCAACGCGATTTGAGAAAGAACTGGACCCTGAAGCGGCCGAGGAGAGGGCGGAATTCATCGTGCTCACGCCAACGCAGCAGAAGAAGCTGATCCATCATCAAACCAAGTTTTCCAAGTCACACACCTACTACAAGCCACACGAGACTCTCACCCACCATGCATTTCCCATTAAGCTGCTCATCCTTGTTGTGGTTATGCTCGACTGCCACTCCGTTCTGCAGATCATGCTGGGTACTTTTACCTGGGCCTGGAGCTACCATACTCGGCCTGAATGGATCACCTCTGTCATTCTTTCCTTCTCCATCACCATCAACGTTGGTGCCGGCGTTGTGATTGCTATTGGCGATCGAATAACGAGAAAGAAGGATGTGGTCAAGCGGCTGACCAGGCAAAAGGTTACCCAGGAGGCAATGAAGAAGGTGCACAAGTCCAGGTCGAAGCGCGGGAACGAGCCTGTGGCAAAAAGGCCACCCAGCGGCAAGAACACTTCTGTATCCACTTGAGACCTTGATTTGTTTGTTTTTATGACTCTTTTATTTCGCGACATTTGGAGTTCCTTTTGAATAGAACAGTCCCAGGATGAGGAAGCGATGGGGTGCGATGTGATGTGATGTGATGTGATGTTTCAGGAGGCCAAGAGCAGCAGCAGCAGCAGCAGGAGGAGGAGGCAGGGTCCGAACGGGAATGGGTATAATCAATCCTCACATTCTCTCATCCTCACATGGCGGACCTAGCCAGGAGAAAAGGATCCATTGATTGCAGCTAGGAGTTGAAGCGGTATGACCTATCATACAACAACAGCAACAGCAACAGCAACAGCCACAAGATCTGTGATATTCAGCTTCCGAGGATAAAGTACAGTTGGTTTAGACCTTTTTAAGAGATGCTTCGGCTGTGTTCACCGTCTTGAGCACTCGATCTCCATCTCAATCTCGATCAAACACCCATCTACTGTACCTGTAACTTACACTAAAGGATTACAGTACAATACGTGGGCCCCATAATATCCATAATATGTGTACTCAGTAGTCCCGTGATCGCCGCTAAAGCACCGCAATTAGCCTGGTGACCTCTCACAGAGCGATGGAGTGATTGTGCGTCATATACCGCCCACATGATTGGCCAAACAAGGCCAAGTTGGGGCAAGTCTCTCTCAGCCTCGCTGAAACCTCAGTGCTCGTACACTTTTTTCTGCTTCAAAACAAGGTTACCATCCTGCTGCTGAGCCCGGTGTGCCTGAGAAATCGGGGATTACAAGGATGCATACAGGCACCTGTTATGCACTTGTCGTGGCGAGTGTGGCTCCCCATACTCAAGTCGGGATGGCGCGTCTCGGCCCAACGTGACGCACTAAGTTAGTTGCGGTCTAGGGAAGGAACTGATCTGCACCTGCCTGAACGGGAACCGGCTAACTTACTTCTTTCTGCTCGGAGAAATACGTGTAGAAATCTCTTCATCTTTTAGCCCTGTCCGTTTCTACTCCATAGTCATAGTGACTCGGGCTAAGGTCCGTATTCTCCCAGCCTTCTGTTCCCATCGAGTTCATCACACTCATCACATTCCCATCCAAGGCGTCCACCGAGCTCGTACTGAGTAATCCCCCACCCCCCCCTTTTTTTCCCACCCGACTTGATCGGCTCCCAGTACTGTGGTTATGCCGCACCAGAAAAAAAAGAAAAGAAAAAATGCCATAACCATCTACGGTGGCACGTTGAGACAGCGTGTGCAGAACCTTGTTGTGTATTGTCTTCGACTCTTTCGAGCCTCTTAAAGCTTGTGCGAAAGCTTGCAAATTCCCACGTGTATATGTGCTATGTGCCGTGGTGTGCCTCCTGTCAGCTATGTTTGCCATACTACCTGTGATACGTTCGCTAAGTTTTACTTCTGCTCCCACCAGACAGGGCCACCACGGAGTCGCCTCTGCTAACTAGTATCTAAGCGGCTGCAGCCGAAGAACTAATTTTGTTGGACCTCTTCGTATTGCGACATTAATGAGAGAATGGTGCAATTTGCCTCTCCCAATTTTTAGGCACAAAACTACTCAGTAGTACAAAACGCGGGCTAGACCAGATGGCTTATAAGTCCAGACCCAGGCACAGACACAGACACAGACATAGACCCAGCACACTCAGCTGGTCGCCCATCTTTAGCCCGGGCAAGAAAAAATGGCGAGTTTCCGGAAGCATTGGCCGTTCGAGAAGCAGCAGAGCACGGATAGCAAGGTTGCCATCCGCGACAGCGAGCAGCAGGATGGCGAGCCCGGCGATGAAGCCACCGGCGACATCTATCAGACCAGCAGCGATCGTAAGACCATTGGTTTCACCAGTGCTGTCTTCCTCATCCTGAACCGCATGATCGGCACTGGTATCTTTGCCACACCCAGCGCCATCTTCTCTCTTAGCGGCAGTGTCGGCCTCGCCCTGTTCATGTGGGTGGCTGGCACAATCATTGCGGCTGCCGGTATGCTGGTCTATATGGAATTCGGTACTGGCATTCCTCGCAACGGCGGAGAGAAGAACTATATCGAGTTTGTGTACAGAAAGCCGAGATTCCTCGCCACCGGTTTCTACACCGGCTATGTCGTTCTGCTGGGCTGGGCTGGCTCCAACAGCGTTGTCTTTGGCGAGTACATCCTCACTGCTGCCAAGGTCGAGGTCAACCGTTTCAACCAGCGTGGCGTCGGCCTTGCCTGTCTCACCGCCGCCTTTCTGATCCACGGCTTGGCCCTGAAATGGGGTCTCAGACTGCAGAATCTTCTGGGTACGATCAAGATTATCATTCTCCTGATCATCATCATTGCTGGTTTTGTCGCACTGGGCGGCCATATCAACATCGAGCCGAAGCCGGACAACTTCAAGAATGCCTTCTCTGGCACGACTGGCTCTGCTTACGGCGTGGTGACAGCGCTGTACAACGTTATTTGGAGCTTTATCGGCTACTCTAATGCCAACTATGCCCTGTCCGAGACCAAGGACCCGGTGAAAACGCTCAAGAGAGCTGCTCCAACTGCCATCATCCTGGTGGCAATCCTCTACATGCTGGCAAACATTGCCTACTTTGCAGCCGTCCCGCGGGCAGAGATTCTCTCCAGTGGACGCATTCTGGCCGCAAGTTTCTTCCGCAATGTCATGGGCAGTGGAGCGGAGCGCGCACTCAGTGTATTTGTCGCCTTGTCAGCTTTCGGCAATGTCTTGTCCGTCATCTTCTCTCAGGGACGACTGGTCCAGGAACTTGGACGCGAAGGCATCCTTCCGTTTTCCCGCTTCTGGGCAAGCAACAAGCCATTCAATGCCCCCCTCGCTGGTACGTTTCGCTTTTTTGTTGCTCCTGCTTTTTACTCTCAAATCGATTGACTAACGTGGGTTTGACAGGCTTGTTCGAGCATTGGGTTGTCGCAGCTGTCATCATGCTGGCACCGCCGCCTGGTGATGCTTACAATCTTAGTGAGTCCCGCCCGCCAACACCTTTGCTTCCTTGTACAGCCAACTGACAGTCGGCAGTTCTCAACACCATTTCCTATCCACTTGCCGTCGTCAACGCCTTTGTTGCCTTTGGTCTTGTCTGGTTGTACTTCCATCGGGACGAGTATAACTGGCACCCCCCCTTCTCGGCCTCGCTACCCGTTGCGATCTTCTTCCTCTTGAGCAATATCTACCTCGTTGTGGCACCCTTTGTGCCACCTGATACTCCTGACCAGAATGTGTACAACTCGTTGCCTTACTTTTTACATTGCGTTATCGGCTTGGGCATCCTCGCTGCTGGTGGGGTGTACTGGCTGATTTGGGCGCAACTATTGCCCAGGCTGGGCGGCTATCGGTTGGAGAAGAAAACGGTTGTTGGCAGCGATGGATGGAGCAGGAATGTGTTTGTCCACGAGAAAGTAAACAAGGGGTTAACTGAGTAAAGGTCAGAACTAATATCCAGGAGTTATGAGCCATGGTAGGCTTCTTGGGGGGGTGGGTTACTAGGTCTTGTTGCGGGCAATGGGAATCTATCTCTATTCTCTCTCAAGTCTCTGATATTCCAGCCTGTTGAGGCATCTGCTTTCTACGAGGAATTTGATTCTAGAACTGACTACAAGCATTGATTCTAGAATACAAGCATCTCTGGATAACACGCGTCTGACGCGTCTGGCTCGCCTGACGCGCCGTACGCGCCGGACGCGACTAGCTATTTTTGGTCTAAGTCAGAGTCAGTGCCAAGCCTAGCCCAGCTTCGCCAAACCTGCCTAGTTGGGACCGGACAAGTCCTCTCACAGCACATCATTGAGTGACCCAAAACATTGAACCACTCAGTGCCAATTACTTCAACTTGGGCTTCTACCCCCTATCTCTCCTGTCTCTCACACCGACCATGTCCTGCGGCCCTTGCCTCCTCCACTGGATTCCCGGATGCCATGAATAGAGCGCTCACGTGGTCCGCCCGATATTCCAAGTCTGCAAGTCAATCCTTACAGCGACAGGGACTAGGTGGCACAACTCGCCATCCAGACAGCAGTAGCAACGCCCCCTCCGCATCACAAGACGTGTTCGACGCGCGTGGTATTCTGAAAGAACGTCTCAGAGGCAGACGCAAGGAGTATCTTATCGACTGGGAAGGCGTTGATCCGCAGACTGGGAAGGCATATCCGCCCTCGTGGGTCAGTTTTCTTTGCTGTCAAGACGTCTCCCCGCCCAGACAACTCACTAATACGGTCTTCAGGAGCCCGAACAAAACGTCGGCTCTTGGCACATACGGCAGTGGAATCTTAGCAAAAAGGCCAAGCGAAAGAGGTCCGGCGGCAGCACAGCCTCGTCGCCATCCCGGCAGCCTGATAGCTCTGGCTCGTTTGATGCCTCGCTAGAGAGTGTAGCGGCACCACGGCACCGCAAAAGACGGCGACTGGTCATCCAGGACTCGTCCGCTGAGAGCGATCTCGACTCTGTCTCCCTTGCCGCCCACCACGGGCAGCCTCGGACCCCTACGCTTGACTCGGACGCCGCCAGCACTCAGCCGGCTTCTGGTCTTGACTCACCGGCTCCAGAGATAGCCGAATCACAAGAGGTCTTGTCTGACAGCAGTCCACCTTTTATCATTGACATCCCTGCCAACCGCATTAACCCAGAGGACTTTGAATCCTACCACAGCAGTCAGCCTTCCTTCCCTTCCATTCAGCCCCCATCTCAGGCCACAGATCTAGTCTCCTCCGGCAAGCTTTCTGACGGTCTGGGGCTCTTGACCGCCGCCCATCAGAGAGTCATTGGCTCTGGCACCAGCTCCTCGATTTCTCCTCAGTCTCAGCTTCGTCAACTACGTCGACTCAATAGGACCACTGACCCTGTTGAATTTGGGGCCGAGGAAGCACCCTCAGCAACGCAGCCGTCTTTGTTATCCCAGCAGATATCGCTGTCATCAAGTCCACCTGGCCGTCGAGAATCGTCTGCACAGCACACTTCTCTGAGGAATCCGAGTCAAGACGAAGCTCTGTTGTCTAGTGCTCAGCAACCTTTGCAGCCTTCTCAGCCTTTGTCTTCAACTTATTGGCGGTTCCAGACTGAGCTCTTTGACCCTATCACCGATAGTCAAGATCCTAGCGCTGCCGTGGATATGACTGGGGTGTCGCAGTCCCCCGGGCTGCGTGGTTCCACGCCTATCTCTAACACTCAAGTATCAAATCAGTCTCAAACAGGCGTTTTCCGATCAGCCACTGACTCTCATACGCAACAGTCCGCACCTGTACCCTCAATCGCTGTGGCAGACTCTTCGAGTGCATCTAATAATGGCTTGGCCGCCTTTCCATCAGCTCAGGCTTCCATCCCGGAATCGCATAGTCTCGTGGAATCATCAGTCGCTGCACCCATCGACGATTCTGGATCTGGCGGAAGCGCCCTGCCTATTCAGGAGTCCATTGAGGAAGAACCCCCTTCGTCGTCTGCTGAAGATGCTTCCCTTGCTTCAAAAGCGAGTTCCAGCCAGGCCTCTCTGGAGAACGAACGCTTGGTTCCGCAGATCGAGGGCATCAGTCTTCCGCTCCAGCCTGTTCTGGGTCCGGCAGAATACACGATCGCGTTGCCGGCCGAGGGCAAAATTCAGTCAGCCTATGCCGATATAATCAAAGCCAAGCGAAAGTCGATCACGAGATTCATCCATCGAAGAGATTCTGTCGGCTCAGCCACAGGTTCGACTAGTCGAACCAGGGAGCGCAATGAGATGATTGAATTGATTGACCGTCTTCACGATACGACAACACACTTTGACCTCGGTCTGCCCGGTTTCTCTACCCAATTCAGTCTGCGATCGGAAGAACATGCCGCATTTGCTCAGTATGCTGGGTCTAAATTTGTCTTCTTAAGCTGCCTTGTCGATGCTCTTTCCACCGTGGATTGCACCGTCATCATTGCCGCCAAGACTGGACCTGTCCAGCAACTGATCGAGGAGTTTCTTGTCATGAAGCGTATTCATGTTACTCGACATGACAGACCACACTCTGCTCGCTCAAAGACGCCTGATTTCCATCAAACAACGCTAAAGATTGATCTCCTCGACACCTCGGCCGATACTGAAGTCAACCTGTCCTCTCGGCCCGTCCTTCTAGTTGCCTTTGATGCTTCTTTTGATAATCAAAATCCACAGATCAAGCAGATCAGAGAGCTCAACTCCAGAGGCCGGAATCAGCTCTTGCCAGTCGTCCACCTGTTGACAAGCAACTCGTCTGAACACGTCGATCGCTGCCTGAGAAAGTCGATGCCATCCCCTCAGAGACTCAAGCTACTCGTTCGGGGCACCTATCAAGCCAAAAACAACTTGGGCGGTTCGCCAACCTACGTGCCCGACCCCTCCGACCGCCCCGAGGGCCGTCCGATGGACATGAACGATCTTCAGCGGGCTGTTCGGAAAAGTCCGAATCGAAAGTTGAACATGGTCGCCCATATTGTCGCCCGCGCCGCCATCACCGAGGACTTTGAGCAGTATTGGACACTTGGCGCCATGCCTGAAGTCCAGTACGACGAGCTTGATGATGTCCGGCCAGAGCTCAGTGAGCGTTCGACGGGTGTGACGGGCACTGGCACTGTCACTCCCCGTAATGAGCATGACCGATCTCGAACGCCCACCTCGGGTAAGAAACATCTGCTGGATCCTGATGACATCAAGCTTCAGGCTATTCTATCCAAACGTCAGCGGATGAGCCCGTATAAGGATTCTACACCCACCCCTGAAACTGCACGAGATGGCACAGCCGTACTCGATTTACGAGAACAAATCAAGGCCCTCCAGGCTGAGCTGTCGGCCGAGAGGCAGATGCGAGCAAAGGTAGAGGCCGATCTTGAGCGTGAGAAGAGCCGAAGCGTCGAGTGGGAGAAAGCTCACAACACTCTGATGCAACGTTACGACACGAGGCGGCTCAAACAGCACAAGCTCGACAATGAGAACAAGCGCTTGCAGGGCCTTGTTGAATCCACCAGGGAGAAGAATGAGAAGCTCACGGCAACTAATACATCTCTCAAGGAGCAAGTAAGCACCTTGAAGGCTGAACTGAGTACCTCTCGGGAGGAATTGAGAGCGTCAGTGGTGCCAGAACTGGCTGCTCTTGAAGCAGCACGGTCCGAAGCCCGCGAAGCAGCCGCCAAAGTGGCATCCTTGGAAAAGCAGCTGCACAATAAAAACCAAGACTTTGACTTCACTCGGCAGCAGTACCAACAAGCATCCAACCGTGCTGCTGAACTCGGCCAACAGAATTCCGAGTTTGAAGCAGAGATTGCCCAACTCCAGTCACTGGCCTCGGATGAGAAACGCAAGCTCCGCGAACTCAACATTAGTGAAACGACCAAGCAGGATCTTGAACGGATCGACAACCTAGAGCAGGAAAACAAGGTTCTCGAAAGACTGGTCAAGAAAATGAGAGACGAGCTCGAAGCAGTCAAGAAGACAAGGGGTGTCCAGACGAGGGGCAGTAGTGTGCAGCCACCTGGCAGTCCAGCTGGGGTTGGGACGAGAAGTCGCCAGGCAAGTCCAGCTGCTGGGGTTGTGGATTCAAGGACTGAGAGGGTGCGGGAATCATACGGTAATGTCAATCATCGAGTCAGTGGGCTGAGGAATGAGTCTTAATAAGATTGTCCCGTTGTTGTGGACAACAACAACAACAACATCACTGTAAGGGTCTCTACAGTACCAACCAATTTATCACACCGGTTAATCGATATGTTCAGGTGGGACTGTTTTTTCGTGTGAATTTAAAAACCCGCGTAGAGTCAGAAGAGATTTTGGCAGCCTTGAAGCCATGAATTTTGAAATACAGGACCAGTTGGATTGTGGTTAGTTATCAACTGACAGTCTGACTGATGATCAAAAATAAAGCAAAAGGTGCCTGCGTCAGTGTAACGATTGACTGATGAGATAGAGAGAGAAGAAGATTGGGGTGAGAGCGAACCCCCTTCCCCCGCAGCCCAGTCCTTCCTTGCCCATTGTTCATTCTTCTTTTCTTTTCAATCATCAAGCCTTGCACTCATCACGTCTGGTCTCCCAGACCTTGATGGCCTCCTCAGCGGCCTTGACACCGCTGAGCACCATGGCACCAAAAGTGGGGCCCATGCGGTTGGCGCCATCCCACTCACTCAACTCCATGCCACCGATGATCAAGCCCTTGGTGACCTCCCTGGTACCCTTGACAATGGCATCCTCGGCGCTGTTCATATCCAGGCCTTTCATGCCACCCAGCTTGTCGGTCACACCCATGCTCTGGAGGCGCTTGGCACTGAAGGCGCCAAAGGGGCCGTCATGGCCCGTGGTGCTGATGACGAGCGGCGCATTGATCGTGTTGGGATCCATGCAGCTGTGGTCGTCGTGGTGCAGCGTGACCAGGGTCCAGTTGGTGACGACGCCGGCAATCCGGACGCGGCCATTAGAATCAGCATCAGGCCGTGTGATCAAGTCCTCGACGCAGGTCGCGTTGAAGAGCTTGACGTTCGGGCATTCGAGCACTTTGCTCAGCAGTGTCGACATGAAGTAGGACGCGTGCTTGACGACAACGTAGTTGCCCTCGTCCTCGTACGCCACGTTCAGGTCATCGAGGAATTTGTCGCCGGGCTTGCGCACAACCATCGCACTGAACAGCTGGCCGCCCAGCCAGCAACCGCCGCCGGGGGAGACGGAGGCTTCGATGATGGCACTATATGATGGATGTTAATATGGTGAGTTTTGGGGGCAGGGCACTGGAGAGCAGGAAGCCGGGGGGAGAACGTACATCTTCAGCTCAGGTCGTGCCCTGGCCAACGTGTATGCGGCACTCAAGCCACAGCTTCCAGCGCCGACAATGACAACATCAGACTCGGCATATTCGTTGAGGTCAGCAAAGTAGCGGCTGGTCATCGCGCGAGAGACTTGGGATTCGCGGATGGGTGCAAAGGCAAAGGAATCCCATTTGCCTGCAAAGGTGCTGAGGAGCTTGGTGTTGGCAGAGGCACCATTGGCATTCTTGGTCTCAGCAACTGGCTCGACAGCCTTGGCCTTGGCTAGGGCTGGAGCTGTGAAGCTCTCATTCTGTGAATCATAGATGGCAACTGGTGGTGGTGGTGGGGCCATATTGATTTCTTTTTTGATTTTTAGTCAAGTAATTGAGACCTACTGATGTTAGTAAGACACCAGTAGCCCATGGCTAGGGCTTCATGTGAAGGGGAATGGGGTGGGGGATGGATGAGCATATATGTTCCTTTCGCTGCTATTATGCAGATCAAGTTGTGACCGTATGATCTCAGAACGCCCGTTTCAGACCAGACTGTCTTTCTTTTCCTTTGCCACTCCATCTCCCAACGCAATGCAACGCAACGCAACACGGCCTCGGGCAGCTGTTGCTGTTGCTGGTGCTGGGTTGGATGGGGGGAACAAATTCAAGAACAGAAAAGTCATGAAACGAGCGAACACCGGTTCATGCTTGCTCACAGTATTCAGACAAGAATGTCTGTATAAAATACCTTGACATTGGCCTCGACATCATACCATTCAAGGTATAACATCTGGCCTGCAGTAGCGATAGGACATTTTTTGCTCCTCCATATTGTTGTGGAGGGATAAGACTACCTGAGTGCTGGCGGGCGGTATACCTAGAGGTGTTAGAAGCTGAATTACCCAGGAGAGATGCTTACTGTCTGGGGTTGTCTGTGGTTGCAAGAAGCTGTAGTGTTCTAGAAGACGGGTGAGCTCAACGTCGACGACGGTAAATTTATATAGCCCACCCCACCAACCCCGCGGCGAGTTCACGCTAAGTGAGGGGTTCATCATCATAGCTCTAGAATTCGATCCAGATAATCATTCAGGCCGTCCAGTAGTCCGGTTGATAGAGGATACGTGACGTTATCATCTAAATTTCTCGAGATCTGATTACTTAACGTAATTGGCTGGCCAGCGGGGGGATCACGTGTGCATAGAATATCGCTTCTTTGCCCCGCCAATCCGACAAGATCTGGATAGTTCGGTCGTGTTTGCTGTGGTCATCAGATAAATATTCCCACCGGATTCGTGGGTGCCGTCTGTGCAATCTCCGAGGCCTTGGACTTTTTCAGTCACAAATGAAGTACACGTGTACGGGGCTCCATCAAACAGTATCAAACAGGTAAAGCTGTCTGCTTGATTTGGTCAACTAGGCTAGGTTAATTGAAGTCTCTGTAGGTTCCATAATCAGCCGCATAATCTAATCAAATCAAGTCGTGGTGTCCGGATGCCTCTGCAGTAATTCTGTAGATTGAGGCCGAGAGCTCGACCTCACTTAGCTGCTCCTATGTATATAATTATACTGTCCTCAATAATCTTCTTTTTTTTGGAGCAGCCGTTCAGAGTTCCTGTTCTTGCTAGACGGCGTTTATATCGTGCGCTGCCACTGAAGGCCTGGGATAGCAGCACCTGTTGCTGGATTGCGTATGGGATTGGTTATGCCACAGAGACAGGTCAGGCCACAGCGCCAATACAGAAGAGATCCCGTGTTGATGGTCTCTAATTTTGATCCCTGGTTCTCAATGTTGATCCGTGTACAGTAGCTAATGGCTTGAGCATACATCTCCAGCTAGGAAATGGAGACATTTCGGTCAATCTCGGGGGACATCACAAATCACAACCTACCTGGATTTAACCTCTTAATCATCACCTTCATCCGGATCGCCGGATCAGCGATTTGGTCTCACAGGAATTCCACAAATCTGTCTGAGAATATGAAATCGTCCTGGGGTTCCTGTTGTCAGGTCTCGGAGACTGTTCTTGGTCGTCACGACAAGCCCCTGCAGGTGACAAGAGACTTACTTGCAGACAGCTATGACTCCGGTCTTCGAAGCGTTGTCCTCTTACCTTTTGACTGCTTTTCGGGTCTCTCTCCGCAGATGATGACATGACAGTGCATGGTTGTCCCTCTAGCATGGCTTGAAACTGTCGAGTGAATGGGCAGACAACCAGAATTCTTTTTGGTGTGAGAATGCCAAGGCACAATTCAACGAGGCCAAGAATCACGTCACGTGTTTTGTACTTGGCCTTACATAAGCACTTGTGGGTGAGCGTCGGGTTGATAGCAACAAATTACAGTGTCCACAGCAAACATAGGACATCATGCTAGGTGCTTTTCAAACCTCTTCTCATCCTCAGTGAATACCCTCATTCAGCGGTCTTTCAACACCAGGACCACGTCCGCACCCAGCTACAACCGTAGCCTAAGCCGGGCCGATGCCAAGCTTACTCATGGCACGACACTGGTCACGATAGCGGGATGCGACGCAGTGTCGATGTATAACAGAAAACAGACCGTATCATCTAGCCCGCGAATATTGTGTGGTGTGGTATCTGAACCCGGTTTGTTGCCTTTACATCGCTGGATCTGCTGTTCTGTTGTAAAAAGGGGCAACGGGGGGCGGGGAGGTGTCTGTCTCAGCGAGTTTGCTCCCGCGGCAGAGAGGCGGTGTCCAGGCTCAAGCAAGCCTGTTTGTATCCTTGAGTCGTTGCAAGAGCCTCCCAACCGTGGTCACACTGATATCAATGTTATACTCGTCGCGGAGGAACTGTGCAACCTCATCGCGTGTCGGAGCGGCGGGGTGTTCCCTGAGAAAATCGACGATGCCCTCCTCAGCCGCAGCAGAAACCTTGCGTGGGGCACCCTGAATACCTCCTATAGGCGGTGAGGGGTTATTGTACTGGGAAACATTGCTCTTGATTGTCGAGACAAACGACTTGCTCACTCCTAGGGTATTGGCAATGTCAGTATTGCGAAAGCCTGCCTCGAGGTACAGCGCGATGAGATACCGCATCCGCTGATCGTATTTTGGGTGCGATCCGCCGGATGGCATGATAGCAGACAGGCAAATATCGGCTGGGGCTTCTCTGGAGGTGTCTACAACATCCTTTCTATTAGACATTGTTAATTTAAGGTTCTGGGCAAAAGAGCGGTGTATGTGTTGGAGAAGAAGGAGTCGAATCGGGCTGCACTACGAGTAATTATTTATTGGGTCCCCACAAGTTCTGGCAGCCTGCCGATTGGCGGTGTAGAGGTGATGTGGGGAAAAAAAAGCAAGGCCATATTGTTGGAAATGTAAAGGTATCAAGCCTCAAAGCAAGGTCTTGGATTATCTGTTGTTGTTGCTGCTGCTGCTGTTGTTGCAACTTTGATCGATTGTCCGGAGTGGCGGGGCTTTCCCCGCGTACAGAGTTTATCCGATCTTGCTTGGCCTTCCAATTAGGAATAGCCCGGGCAGACTAATCGGCTAGCGCCATGACAACCCCGCGATAACACCCGAGCAAAAGTTGGTGGGCACCTGTATCCCTTCTGAGGTAGATCTATAAATAAACTGTATGTGAGCACTCTGAAGGGTCACCCTGTCTGCTCATGTTGAACACGAGTGGTGGTACCTGAAAATGAACTAATCGGAACCCTATTTTAGCCCCTACTGGACCAGAATGCACAACGCTTAGTGCCGAGTGCGGCCCGAGGTTAGCCAGGGAATGGCGCATTATTTTTCTTCACGCTAACCGAGGTAGGATAGCATAATGCTAATGCAACGCTCATGCATCACGTGGGTTATGTCTTCCATGTTTAGTTAGACGGTCTTGGCGGGTTGGCGGGCGCGCGAAGGGAATTCGACCAGCGGTAGTCGGACAAGTATCATACGTTTCAACAGCGTTCTCTTCCAACACATTATGTGAGATGGACACCTCATTGCCGCGGACTTCAGGTGACTCATCGCGATAGGGTCCTTGCCGTCAACCTTCAATGGAAATACCCAGATGCTCTGGAGCCCATGACAGGGATCTATCTCCAACAGTAGTATATATCACAGACAAGGCAGAAACAGGCAGAGAGCCTAGAACTGACAGATCGGAAACCTACACAGTCTCAAGGCTACAAGGCAATGCAGATGGTGGAAGGCTGATGTGTGAAACTCTCAGATCTGCACTAACTTTTGAAGTGTTAATCCAGTACAGTCCACACAAGAGCAAACCCGATGCACAGAACCAGAACCAACCCAAAATCAAGAAGCAAAAAACAGAAACGAAAACATACAACCCCTCCTCTCTCGATCTACTTGAGGATGGATGGATGACACCTAACTCATCTCACTTTCTCACTGAAACTCTCTGCCAGTTCTCTCCAAATCCAACCCTAGCCCAATGAATTACGAAATGGAAACTCAGTTTTTCCTTTTTTCCTTTTTTTTTTCCCAATACGATGTGCGATGATCACAAAATATTATTATATAAAAGCCCCCGGAGGACCGGAGGGGGGGTTGAGGGGGGGGGGCATAGAAACCTTGTTTTTACCCTGTTCAGGTCCAGGTACGAATGCAGATATATCTATCTGTGTGTGTGTGTGTACACATGGCAGACAGCAGATATGCAGGTGGTGTGATGACATCAAGCAAGGCAAGAAAGTAAAAAAAAAAGAAAAGAAAAGAAAAGAAAGATGACTATTTTGGCTTGCTGCAGCGGCAAAAGGCTATAGTGCTTGCATTAAGTTACAGATATACCAGGGTCATGGGAGGATGGCAGCTGCTGCTTTTCTGCTGGTGCTTCTACTGCCTCTGCCTCTGCCTCTGCTTCCGTTTCTGCGTCATGCATGGTTGGCACAGATACTATTGTCATACCACAGTTAATGCTTTCCAGTTCGTGGGGGGCCAGGCCTGGGGGAGGCGGGGGAGGCGGGGGGGGAGGGGGGTCGTGGTGTGTTTGCTGATCTGTCTATACTGACTAGACAGAGCAGATGAGAGAATCCGATCCTTCAAGGGAAAGTGAAAAAGAAAAAGAAAACAAAAAATATATCCAACGACACCGACAACAACAACCACGGGTCATTACTCGGACATTCTCTTAAATTTTTAATTTTTTTGCTTCTTCTTTCCCTTCCCTTTCCCTTCTGTCCATGTTGAGTTTATTTTTCCAAGGATTCCCTCAAAAACTGCAAAACAAAAAAGGAAAAGGAAAAGCAAAAAAAAAAAAAAAAAAAAAAAAACAAAAAAAAAAAAAAAAAAAAAACAAGGCAAGCAGTTAATTCAAGCAACTGATTGGCTGGAATTTTCTCGTACACATGAAAAAAAAAAAATCCCATTCACAAATTTCGCGCCGTCTTTTCTTGGCTGCTGTAGACAAAATAAAAAATATCTTGGTCCGACCAGGTTTTTGACGCAGCTGACACCACAGCATCTTGGCGGGTGGTGGGAATGATCATCAACATACATACATACATACATCTACAGTAGACTATATACTAGTGTTTCCTTTGAGCCAGATCATCGGCTCGTACCACCCACGCACACGCACACACACACACCCACGCACCCGCACCCACGCATCGCTCACTCGGGTATCTCAAGACGAGCCGAGGCGATCCGAAGTAGTTATCTACCTCTAGCGGATCATTCCGTCGCAAACGTTTTCGTTCCCTTTTGTGTTCATTTATCTTTTCTTGGATGTCTCGCTAGTAGAGTAAGTAGTAGTAGTGTTTTGTTTCTTTTGTATTGAGTATTGGTATTGTTCTGTATTCCGTATTCTGTATTCCGTATTTTTGTATCGTACCACAAAGCGATGAACGTTCGTTAGAGTTTGAGATAAGAGACGGCCTTGGGTCCGATCAACCACACGTACCGGGCGCTCGGAACCTGCTCAGTGCAACGAAATTCCTGTTTTCGAACGGAAGAGGGGGGGGGAAGGGGGGGTGTTGGAGCGACGAGGGTGAAGATTCGGTTCGAGGTTTCTTCTATCAGACAGGGATCGATATTGGGGAACGATCTCGCTTGTTCCCGGTTTTCCTGTATCACCACCCACCAACCCACCACTGGCCACAACGCACCAGATAACAGACCTTCCTTGCAAGGCCCGATATCTGTCCGACCCATCCACGAAAGTGTGTTGCCGCAAGAGGAGGGAGCCACTGCCCCCAACGTATGCGGAACGGCATGAGAAGCGTGAGCGGGGCGAGAGAGGGGATTGCATCACAAACTCGGCCGGACACGCCCCTCAGTAGCGGACGGCAGCTTGTGAACAGCCCTTGCAAGACCAGGGCATCCGCTGCTATCTCGCACCATATCAACCTCACCTTCCCAGTCTTCACAGTAGACAAACTAGCAATAGCCCCTGTTCTTGCGCCATCTCCCAGGCTCGGCCCAGGATGGCGCAAAACAGGTACAGGACGTGTGGATGATTGTGGATCCACAACCCCATGGCGACGAATGAGACGAGAACCGTCTCCCAGAAAAGATGAGATGCTATCAGCTCCAAATGGAGGCTTCTGCATACTGTTGGGTGATACAAGCTTGCTCTCTTCTCGTTTGCAAACTCTTTCCCTGTGCGAGCTGGACCTTTCCGTTTCCGAGCCGGCACGTTTACCACCCTTCTGCTCTCGTGTTTGTGGACGATACCATTGTCATCCGATCTCCTCCGAGTGGTCTTTTGACAACATCGAATTCGCAGGCCGGGGTTTGGGGCTCTTAACCAAGGCGGCTTTTGCCGTTCGCAGCTTGCTTCTTATCGTACCCGCGAGCCAGCCAGCCACTAAACCTGGTCATTGAGCCATCATATCTAGGGGAGGCCCCGGCGTGTGATCCCTGTTGGCTTGAAGATGAACGAAAGCAGATGTCCTCTCGTCCTTTCACGCGCTGTGCTGCAAAATTCTAAGTCTCGCCTGGCAAATGTGATGGTGACCAGGGCAAGGAAGCCAGCAATACTGTTCTTCGCAAAGGGAACCATCTGGCTTGTAAGCTGCAGAAACCTTTCGACAGATGTCGGTCTCGGTTTCGTATTCGCTCGTTCATGGACGTATATTGGCGTGGGATGGCACCGGGGACCAGATGCAGGCTGTGACTGCCACAGGTTGCATCGGGTCAAGTGATTACATCAACCTCGCTCCTGGGTTGCTGCTGGCCTGTGATGAGGTGATTATTGCAGGTCGAATGGCCTTTCCATATCCCCTGTGATGGCTGCTGGACGTGGTGCTGAGCCTTTCACGCCTCCTGCAGTATTTCTGCCCGTGCCTTCTTCAGCGACGAGGGTTCATGTCCACACAAGTCGAGATGGGTCCGGTCTGTGAATCCATGGATGTCATGTGCCCTGACCTCTGCACACAGAATGGGTTTGCGGTTTTTGCAGAGTTCTGCGTCGTTGTTTGGAATAACCATCAGCCCTGGTTCTGGAGAACTTGTCTTCATGCTCATGCATCTGATGAACCCCTACCAGAAATGGGGATGATTGCGAGATCATGTCGGACATCTTGCGAGGGCGAGCCCAAGTGGCTGGTCCGGATCTCGCGCCTTCAGGAGGCCTTCTTTGAAGAGGTCTGGGAATATCCATTTTGTCATGGATGTGCCCAGCCACTCCCTTTTCGATCATTTGCTACCTCATGTCAGTGATAGGTCCAAAGAGCATGAACCACTGTTCATGAGCACATATCAGCTAGAGGCTTGCAAGGCCCATGCTGGTCGCTGCAGAATGAGGGCGGAAGATGGTCCGTATCGGCGCCGGAATATGGAACAGGTCAAATGCATGCAACCGGAATCAGTATCATGTGCATTGGCACACACAACAGGCGTAGAGACGACGTCCTGTACAGATGTTTGAAGAAATTTACACCCTTGAGGCATGCTCTCTAGAAAGGTATCAAAATCGCCCACTTTCACGCCGGTTGGAGCCTCCTTGCAAATCTTTGAGGCGTTGAGCTGCCGGGCCTATAGCAGGCATACTAACTCGCTTGGTCGGGCTGGCCGCACGCTTCTCGGGACTTAGCGACCCTCTATACGGATCATTCTCAGCCATGTAGCCTTTGGGAGCAAAGTTGGTCGAGGCCGACTTTCTAAGCGGCGAGGCAGCATGCGAATAAACGCCCAAACTGCCGCCTGCACCGCCTCCCGGAGGAGGAGTCGGGCGAAAATTCGGCTGCCTAATGGCCGTAAGCGGTCTAGTTGGGGACATAGGCGGGCGTGAGGGTGCGGGAGATGCAAAGGCAGAGGTTCGATAACGTAAAGCACTAGAATCAACGCCATCTGGATCTGTGTGCTGCGAGTAGTTCGGGTTCGGGTTTGTTCTGAAGCCGCGGTTGACCACAATGGTTGGAGTGTACGTCTCGACCACGTTGTAGCGACTATCGCGCGCCGACATGTATGAGGCTTGCTCAGAGAATTGGGTGCCAACGTCTCGGTACAGCGGTTGCGTTCGAGGGCGAACGAACTTGGTGTCGTACTCGTGGAGCACTTCTTTTGAGATGAACGCGGCGTCTTTGCTTTGCCGGGAGAACTGTGTTTGTAACAGCCACAGCTGCAGAGAGAATAGGAAGGCCAAAAAGATAGTGGTCACGATCGTGATGCTGGGCCGCGGGTCTGTAGGAACGGTCGGGAGGAAGAGCGAGTAAATGAGGATGTGGCCGGGGCTGAAGAAGCAGAAGAGCTGCAGTGACAGCGGCAGTGGGTCCCAGACTGTCACTTCCCATACGTCTCGCGTCGCGTCGGGGTGAGCGCGTGCCTGCGCCGACTCGGTGCCGACGATGCTGGCAAGGAAACGGAGGGGCGACGAGGCCACTGGCGACGAGTCCACTCGCACACGGCGCGCAGACGGTGTGCTGGGCACATCATCGATCGAGCTCTCAAACAGACGGTAGCACTTCTTCCGCCAGAAGGTGTAGACTGCGTTGACGAGCGAGACGAGGCTCAAAAAGTGCACCACAAAGGTCGCCTGTCCAATTTGTCAGTGGCCAAGTCGTCGTAAACATCCTTATTTTCTCGGCCGTCTTATTCAGACGCTGCTTACCAGCCATACAACCCATCCAGCGCGCCCACTGTCGCCAAATACATCGTCGTCACCTTGGGACTGGGTGCCGTTATTGGCCTTCGCAATCAGGAAGGCAAGATTGAAGCCAATTCCAAG
Organism: Chaetothyriales sp. CBS 135597; assembly: GCA_003709825.1. Classification (NCBI taxonomy): domain Eukaryota; kingdom Fungi; phylum Ascomycota; class Eurotiomycetes; order Chaetothyriales; species Chaetothyriales sp. CBS 135597. The sequence goes on along the minus strand of QQXN01000008.1, from coordinate 449,411 downwards.
CGGGAGCGCCCATTCCTTGTCCAGCTGGCTCCAACCCTGTGAATCAATCTCCTCGGACAGCCAAAGCAAGAAATCGTAGGGGTTGAGATAAGCAGAGATGCGTCCGCTTAGTGGTTCTCGTCGGACGAACTTGGGCATGATGCCGATGGCCCGAGTGGAGATGGGTGCAACTCAGCCGAGGATGGAGTGGAGAATCGACAGTGCGCTCTGCATCTCAATAGCGACACCACAGATCTATTGAGATGGTCCCACTGGAGTAATGAAGGGTGGTAGATGGCGCTGTCTCGGTTGTTATTCTAATAGAAGACGTGCATCGCGCCTGCCAAGACCTTGGAGACCGAGTCTTGGCAGGAACGGCAAAACCGAATCTGAATCTATTTTCTATATACCCAACGCCATCACCCACTGCCTGGCATGACAGCACAGTAATGTAAATCTGATGGTCAGACACTAAAATATACAAGGACAATGGCCATGATAATCCCTTCTGCTGTCCAAAAATGCTGCAACAAGCCTGGCCTGGGAGCCCCGTTGCAGATGCTGATACTGTAAGCACGGTTGATATTGGTGTCTATCAGCCCGGCGTTGACGGCCATTTGGTAGTCCCAACGTGGGTCATTGAGCGACCCCGTCGTTTTCCACGTCCAGAAGATCTATAGGCCCAAAGTTAGAAGGCACAAACAAGCCCGGAGTACCAGACTCACCCAGCCTCTGGAGGTCTGTTCAAATCTCTTGACCTGTGCTGACCAGAGAAAGTAATAGAAGTCCTGCGACGCCTCTACCCGGGGGTCCCAGGTCACGTTCCATTGGATAGCATCAGCCACCTCAAGGGACCATTCACCCACGATCACCGGATGAGTGGTATTGTCCTCCCGCGCTCTGGTCTCGTTGCAGACGAAGTGCATGTACGACACTTGGGTGTCGGGTAAACCGGCAAAAGTGGCATATATGTGCCTGTCGAACGCTGGCATCTGGATATCATTGGGCAGGTATTCGGTCGGATCACCGGACCCCCATGATTCGTCCATCATCAGAATAGATAACTGTGCATCAGACTCAACTGACAGAGAAGACTCGGTATCTCGAATCCTTGCCCATGCGTTGGGATAGAATATCTGAACAAGGAGAAAATTCGGGATCAGGTCTCTGCCTACGCAACGTGCCCGGGAAACTTACTTCTCGCATGCTCTTCGCGTTTGACGACGCATCAGGGTAGTTGTCTGTGTCCCAAACACGCTCTGGCTCATTGACCAATTGCAGCATTCCCACAGTCGAGTAGGCGGCATTCTGGTGCACTCTCTTGGTTATCCACTCCAGCCAGACATAGGTGCGATTGTAGTTGTACTCGTGGTAGAATCCCGGGTCCGGGTTGAGCTGTCCGGTGAAGGTATTTGTAACCTGAGCACCCGGGGCGCCGTGCAGGCTGATAATCACATACATGCCAGCGTCTCTGGCCCACCCGACAACTCTGTCGAGGTATTTTGCGCCTCCCTGGGGAAAGTGCTCACTGCTGTCGACAATGCTTTCAAGAAACCAATAGCCGACTGGTATGCGAACGGTGTTCAAGCCATAGGAGACCATTTTCTAGATCAGTTAACCCGGGCTTTGGCTTGACCTTGACATCTGAGAAACATACAGCAAAATCATCCTGGGTGATCCAAGAGTCCCAGTGGCTCTGGAAGAGACTGTTCGCCTTCTTCTGGTTTCCCAGCGAGCGGACACAATCGAATTCTGATGATGAGTTGCATCCCCAGCCGGCAAAGACATCGTCCTGAAGCCAATTCTCGATGACGAATAATCCACCCAAGTTAACGCCTCGTATGGCCTTCTTCTTGTTGGAGAGGTTTTGCGGGAGATTCCTGCTTATCAGGCTGTGGGCAGTCAAGGACAGATCGGGTGGATCAAAGTGATCGAAGCCCTCTTTTGACAGAATCTGTCGATGCTCTCCTGGCAGCCAACCGAGACAACCAACAATCAGAATGGACTGGATGGCTAGTAGAGAGACGTTGATTGATCGCATTTCATTTCACGCCGATCTGGCGGGAGGGGCGCACGCTCGACCAGTTATCCGGTTTTTGTCTAAGAAATGTGTAAGTTGACTTACTGTTTTTTTGCCGGCTTGATGGGGGGGGAATAAAGAGGCGAACGGAAATCTTTTGGCTTGTGGTATTCGCCATTGAAGAACCAGGGTTGTGGAATCACTTAATAACAGATTGGGTTGGAAAGGGTAATCAATGCGGCTGTGTAGCGGAATGCATAGGCGTCCAGTGGTTTAGCGGGTTCGCGGTTTAGCGGTTTAGCGGTTCAGTGGCTCAATGAATCAGTGGTTCAGCGGATCGGTGGTTGGGTGGATGGGTAGTTAAGTGGGCCTGGTTATCCAGTAACTTGGTAATTTTTACTGCTAGCTGTACATGTACAGTACAAAGTAATTTAAATCACAAGAGTTCGTTCTCAAGTCAAATCCTAAGACGCTCGCTGTCTATACGCTCCTCCCCTCTCCCAGAAACTTAATACCGGCATTTCGAATCCGAGATCCAGACTCTTGATTAGTAACCGAGTCCTGCTCCGGATTTGCGATCAAATATAACTTCTATCTCATCTCATTGCGAATCGTTAGTAACACCTGCTGTCCTGGTCCGCTGTATTGGCGTATCTGTGTCACAGTACCAAGGCCACCCGCGGTGCCTCTATGAAGTGATAAAGTCGTAGAACTTGTGGGCACCTATCTTGCTGGGAATCTCCACCACCCGATAGAAAACCTCGGCCATAGGCACAATCACAGCAAGACAGGTAATGAGCGTGACCATGCATGATCCGCTATACCGGATGTTGTGAGTGGTCCGCAGCGCCGTAAACGTCTTGATCCCTACAGTGTACATCATCGGAGATTGGACGAGGAAGTAGCCTGCAATGCGGGTCAGTCTCATCGCCCTGAGTGGTAGAGGAGTAGGGACAGCCAAGGTGGCCACTGGGAATACTCACTCAATGATCGTTTGCCCAGGTATTTGAAGAACGGGTTCCCAAAGATCTTTTGCACAATGTCATACGTCTCCAGGAGGATGAAGATTCCCACAACGTACAGATAGTTGTCAGCACGGGCCATGGTATGGTGTTTTTTGTAGTCGTGGTTCAAGCCGCCAGTCCTATAGATGTCGGTGTGAACAAAGTACTCTCCATCCAGCAGGTCGGGTCTCCAGGCCGTCCACAGGTACTGCATGAGCAAGCCGCCGGTGATGAACAAGATGGCAGGCGCCCACACCGGAATCCGGTACTCGCGTTCTCTCTTGTCCTTGAACAGTGCGCCTGGCAGCTTCAAAGGGATACCTCGCAGCGCCTTCTCCTTCCAGTCCATGTTCATGACCATGTCGCAGAACAGAAGACCGGAGATGGTGAACCAAGCCCATGACTGGACCCACCAGGCAGCGATAACGAAGAGAATCGCGCCCTGCACACGCCATTTGGCCCGTGTGTAGGGAATGATGATCATGGTGATGAAGACGGTATAGCTCTGTGAATATATGGCGCTGAGGATCCACAGGGTCTGTGTTGGGAAGGCTGTGCTTGCCGCCTGGATGTTGAAGTCTCGCGTCACCCAAAAGACGTTGAAAACAGAGTTGAAGTAGGCAAACGCATTGGGGAGGAAGTAAGGAACGGCCATGGAACGGTTGCCAGTACCCTCTTGGAAGAGATAGATGTAGGTCTGGCCCATGGTGCTGGAGGCCAGTTTGACAATGGCCAGAGACACGGCGACGGGGAACCACAGGGTGATGCCCCGCGTCATCATCGACCGGGCAAGCGTGTCCTTGGACGGGTCCCTAAGGAAGGGAATGGCAAGGCAGCGGGCTGACAGGAAAATGACGGTTCCGTAGAGCAGGTTCTCGTTCCAAAACAGCACCGACATGGTCTTGCGCAGCATTTCCTGGTAGAAGGACCCAGTGGGATTGTTGCTGGCCGCAACAGCGACAGGCACAAAGGTCTCGAGGAACATCCATAGGAAGGTCTGGATGACCAAGTAGCCGCGGAAGCCGTACAGATAGCTCTGTTCGTACTTGGTTGGAATGGAACTCTTCAACTTGCCCAGCACCTTTGTGACCTCTTGGGGCACCTTCGGGGCAGGCATATTGGCGGGCTGATGGTGGTACCGGAGAAGAGAACAGAGAGCGGGCTGGTTTTAAGCATCGTAGTCAAGGAAGCAGGGACGATGAATCGAGATAATGAGATCTTGGATGTCTGTGAACTATGCCCTGTCCGGCCACTGGCTCTCAGCGTTCTTGAGGTGAGAAGAAACTCGCCCCACCAGGAGGGAAGGCGCTGGGCGATCGCTGTCCAACGAGATAATTTACGTTCCGCCGCTTGTGGCACGCTAGGCTGCATTGGGCGCGCACGTCCTGATGTGTCACTGCGCCCGCACAAAAAAACTCTCCTTGCCAGATAAATTTCCGAGCGAAGTTGTGGCCGAAGAGTGTTCAGCCCGGCACCAGATACCGTATTCCAGCGCCTCCCACCGTCTCCCACCGTCTCTCTCACCGTCTCCAACCGTCTGTCTAGCCGCTAACCAGGGCAGACTATACTAGAATGTTGCGGATCAGCCCATTGCCTCCACTTGGTCATTCCACACCCTGGCAGTGCTTATCATCCAGTAGGCCGCCTGGTCTTGAGGCCGTGTCCTTGCTGCCGCAAGATTACACCGTGCATTATACCCTAGATCCCGCTGTGTCCATCCAACCATGGCTGGCGGAGGCACGTGCACTATCTGCTGGACGGTGGATCCGCTAGGCCTCGCTACCTGTGCCCAATTTAGTGCTGCAGATGATCGAGTGATGAAAGCTACTCTTGGACCAGGGTAACCCTGGTCCACCAGGCTGAGAAAGCCTCGTTACCCATCAAGGGCAACATCATTCAGGACAGCAAGGCTTCTGGTCCACTGACCTGAAACCGCCCCTTGCTAGCATCATGAGAGACGATCAAAAGCTACAGGACAGCCTTCACGCTTTCCTGAATAGGTCTGCTTCAGCTCGCCCTGAGCTGTACCTCTGTTGTTACCATCGTTTTTCACTTCCGGTTTCGCCATTACAAGACGACTCACACCCTGGGTGGGTGGATCCCTTGGGATGAGGCTAATACTTGCAGTTGATGGCATCGAGGAGGGCTCGCATGTGTTGGGCCTGTTGGGCCGTTGACTGGTTTCAATGCTCGAAAAAAAGTATCGAGATCTGCTTTTGGGATAGAAGGAGAGCCTAGCATTCTTCATATAGGAGAGCCATGGCCCTTCGGTAGTTGGACTTGGAAGGATTCCAAGGGTCTTCTACTTTGTGGTAGTATACTTCCTCACCACCTCAAATATTGTTTCGACTGTCACTCGCTATATTCTTCCATCTCCCCTATCTCAGTCATGCAGGAAAAGGGTCGAAGACTCTCGGCCGGGTCTGGTGACGGCGAAGCAAGCCTTGTCCACCCCGGCCTGTCATCTCGTTCTCGGACAAAGCAACTTGGAGATACTGCCAAACGGGTTGGACGTGATATCAAGTATTGGTTCGACACTGGGAGCGATGGCATCCAAGAATGGACGCCCTTCTTTATGGTCTTCTGTTACTTTGTCTTCTCAGTCTGTATCTACATGGTCGCTTCAGCCGGGGCCTTTAAGGTGTTCTGGTTTGTCTATTTGATGACCAACACCTACATCGCATCAGCCACTGTTGTGGAAGCACTGATGTGTATCGGCCCCTGCCACGATGCCAAGGTTGCTGTCGACAAAGTGGCCAAAAAGGACTGGAAATTCCCGACACCAGACCATGAGTTGTTAACCCTGGACATCTGTTTCGTGGCATACTTGCCCAATGAACAAGACATCATCCTCGACCGAATGAACTATCTGCTCAAGAGGATCGTGTATCCAAGGGACAAGATCAGGTTCATCTTTCTTTACAACACGCCATATCCAATTGAGCCCCTGGAGACCCAGATGCGCGATCTTGCTCGCAAACACAGCCAACTGAGGGTCATCAAGGTGCCCAACTCGAAATCCAAGGCAGACAACCTCAACTACTATTGCTCGCTGGACAACAATGCCGATCTATCAGCCATCTTCGACTGTGACCACTACCCTCATCCGTATGGACCCAGATGGGCAGTGGAACGGTTCATGGCCGACAAGGAGATTGAGATCGTCCAGGGTCGATGCATCGTGTACAATTCCACAGAAAACCTGATGACGGCGATGATCTCGATCGAGTTCGACAAGATCTACGCCGTTTCCCACCCAGGCCGATCGGCAATGTTTCACTTTGGTCTCTTCTGCGGTTCGAATGGCTACTGGAAGACCAGTCTTCTTCGCGACCTCAAGATGGATGGCAGCATGTTGACCGAGGACATTGATTCCGCGCTGCGTGCCTTCGGCCGGGGGACCAAAGTCGTGCACGAGTTGAACGCCGTCTCATACGAGATGGCCCCGACCAACTGGCAAGCCTTCTGGAAGCAGCGTCTGCGTTGGTCTCAAGGTTGGGCACAAGCCAGCTACCGGCACATCCACATGGTCTGGTCGCCTTCCCCTGCCGGCCGGAAGCGAACGATGAGACAACGATTCGGCCTTCTGTCTCTGCTCTACATTCGCGAATCGAGTTACTATCTGATTACTCAATATCTTTGTCTCGTCATCAGCATTGTCATCACAGACTTTCCCAAATCGGGAGACGAGCTGGTCAGGTTATTATTCTTCCAGTACCCCGTGGCGTACTGGCTTTTCATTCTCAGGTATGTCTGGTGCCAGCCAAGCAAGGCTTCCAACTTGGTCTGATCGTTTTGACTAACATTTGTTGCACTAGTGCTGTGTGTCTGCTGTTGACACTCTATATTACCTTCCACGTCAGGTCGGAATTTGTTCATTGGTGGATGATTCCAATTTTCACCATCACATATCCTGTCCAGCTGGTGCTAAATGCTGTTATGGGTCTGTTTGGGCATGCTCGCCAAGTGAGCAAGTACGTCAAATGGAACCCAACGCCCCGGAACTGAGACATGTCGGCCAAGGTTAGAATAGATTATAGACTGTTAGACTAATTCAAAGTTCATTTTCGCTGTCATGAGCCAGAGCCAAGAAGCCAGGAGGCGAGAACCTTAGTTGGGATGGGTTGAAGAAGGTGTGTTTAAACTGCTTTAAAATTATAGAACCTTAGTGAACGGTCGTATTTTGACTTTTGATCAAGGCAGGCATTAACCTTGTCGTCGGCCAGGTCATGAGCAGGGGCAAAAACACAATACAGCGCATACATACATCATCCTGCCCAGCACGCCTGCAGGTGCACAATCAACATCAGCCTGAAACACTCTCCCACTTTTTTGCCCTCTTAGACGCACAATCTGGTGTACACATGTACACAGTTCCAGATGGTCGGTTACAGGGGGGAAGGGGGGGGGAGGGGGGGGCAAAGGTAAGCCCTATTTCTTATCGGCAGCTCATCGTGGCTTCGCAAATGGCCAGCTCAACAGAGTCCCACCACGGAAAGGTACTCGGCTTGACGACTGAAGGACGATAGCTAGCGATTGCGTGACCTCGTTCAGCAGCGAGACGAGCGCCACGCCCACAGATTGGGAAGTGATGCCAATGATTAGAGTACCGCTTCTGCCAATGGTGTGTGGTCTGGCCTTGGTCTGGCCAGGGTAGCGAGGTAAGAGCGGTGCAAAATCAAGGGTGGTAGTGCACTGTAGTAACTTAGTCTGGTAGTGTCCTGTAGCAACTCAGTCGCTTCCCGCCAGTTTCCACAGATGTGTACAAGTGGAATGAAACGTTGTTTCCGCCAGCTGCATTCTCAAGTGTCTATCTCCCATTCGATGGGTGAATGGCGTCGATCGATTCACTGTTAGATGAGCAAATAAACTCAGCTTTGGTCAAGGTCAATGCGACGCCGAGTTGGTTAGGCGACACTCAATATTCCGAATCGCTAAGCAAGGGTGGCGCCGGGACCAGCGCCCTGGGTTGGAAAATCCAGGAACACTACCTTATTTGAGTCAGCGGGGTGGCAATGAGTGATCGCCGGCCGGCCATCCTGGCTGGCTGGAGCGTCAAGCCCTGGAAACCTTATTTGCCCAGTCGTTCCGCAGGCCCAGAGTGTCGGCTAGGCCTGCCATTGGCCCTCGTGCAGCCCTAGTGTCTTATTCCCGACCGGACGTCAGACTGGCCATGCGAAACGTCAAGCACACACGCCACATGTCACCGAAACCCTACCCTGTGGACGGTGGGGCTGTGCCAAGACCTAAAAATCGTTTGAAACTCTAAATTTTCTGTGTGCTTGCCCGCCGCCCTAGTCGCGAGAGCGTACCTGCCCGCTCTATCGCTGCGGCATTGCAATGGATGGGGCGCGCTTTGCCAGTTGGAAAGACCAAGCTGCAGGCCATGCCTTCCTCTTCCGGCCGCTTCCCAGCGATGGTGCCTGCCCCAGGGTCCTCGCTCCCCCAGGCGCGCCAATACCGTACCGTACGGTACGCATATCCCAATCTTTTTGTATCAAATTAATTATGGAGATGGACAGATGGACCATGTTGATCAGATTGCAGATTGTGGCCCTCCCAGCAGACCAGACTGTCCCAGTGGAATTATTGTTAGCTTTCCCTTGGCCTGTGAGGTGACTACTGCTTTGGGGTGTCTTCGTCCGCGAGCTCTTCGTCCTTCTTCCTAATGCTCCATTGATGGTGCTCTCTGCCTGACACTAAATACCCAATCCCCAGTTTTATCAGTGGATCATTTCCCTACACTCCTCGCGAGGCTGCTCTTCTTCACTGCTGAGCGCAACTCTATCCGACGCAGACCATCCTTCGCCACTCGTTCAGTCACATGTGTGGGTTATGAGTTGAGAATGATATCTTGACCCTGGCTTATATTCATATCGCTCGCTTGTCACGCCGCAACGCACTGGCCCAGCATACAGACACAGACACAGACACACCCGGTTGTTCCATCTCCCACCCTTCTGACTTTGCAGTGAGTGGTGACGATGCGGACTCCTACAGTATCCATCCTGCTGTCATGGCTCCTCGTCCGCAACGCCATGGCACAGGCGTCCTCATCAACCACGTACAAGGACGTGACCGACTGTTCCTGCGGCTTCTACGACGCCGAGGCTGACATCGTCTATACCGATGCTCAGATTGTCTATTTCAACGAGACCGATGGCTTTCCTGAGGATGAGTACGTGATCGAGGAGTACGAGCACAAACGCGACTTCGGATGGAACACCATATATCGCCAGGGCTCCACCAAGGACAACGTTCAGGTCGGCAATGACACTACCGCGCGCAACAAGACAGCCCTCCGTCTGTTTGTGGACCCTTCAACCTCGCATCATCTGGTCATGGGAGGCGATGTGCGCACAAAACGTCAAGACATCTTCTATGGATCTTTCCGAGCCTCCATGCGCGGCCCCCGCAAGTGGCGCCACGGGTCTGCGATGACCATGTTGCTCTACCACAACCTTACCGAGAGCTGGTCCCTAGATGTGATGAACACAGACAACAGCAGCAATGCCTGGATCAGCTTCTTGGCCAAGAACGTCTTCCCCGATGTCTGGCTGGGATTGAACTTCAGTGCGTTGGCCAACGAAAGCGACATCAATCCATGGTTGTACACCGAGTATCGTGTCGACTGGTCCAAGCATCAGATGGACTACTATGTCGGCGACAAGCTTCGTCACAGTTACACCAAGCGCCAGAACGGAACTATGCCTGCCGCTCCGGGAGCGATCCAGTACAAACACTGGAGCGTAGGCAACAGTTACTCAACGCAAGGACCGCCTTCGAAACAGTCCGAGGCAGACGTCGCATGGACCCGTCACTTCTTCAACTCTTCCACCACAACCAAGCAGCAGCACAAGGAGTTCGACGAGAGATGTACACCTTCCCAGGCGTGCCTGATGTCAGACCTCTCTCTTCGTGGGTCGACGCCGTATCCTGACGAGGCCTTGAAGAAATGGCACCAGGAGAACCATGGATACCGGCTGCGATGGGTGCCCATCACTATCGATGTAGTCATGGCCGCTGTGTTTGTTGCACTTGTGACCAAGACGCTATGGCGGCGCTATCGTAACGCGCGAAAAGGCCAAGCCTCGGGCCACGGCGGACCCGAGCCAACCAAACAGTCGGAGAAGGAGAAAGAGGCTGAGATTGGCAACAGCCAACAAACTTTGGGTTCCGACCGAGACCTTCGGACTGCGCCTTCCTGGGAAAGTTTTGGCACCGTGCAGCCCCTCTCTTCGGGCACTCTGACCCCACTTCCGCAATACCAATCGCAACTTCACTCACCCACCGCCTCACAGATTCACTCTCCTAGCACCTCACAGAGGCCATCGCGCAAGAACTCGGCCTATAACCTTGCAGCAGCGGCAAATGGCGACTTCTTTTCTGCAGGAGCGGTCAGCCCTGTCGACTCCAGGTCTCGAACTGGCTTCGGCTCTGATACCACCAGTATTCATCATCGGTCCTCCTTTGAGATCTCCCATGTTGGCTTGGGCAACGGCAGCAATGTGACTTCCGAGCCCACAAGTCCGATCCAGAACGGCAATGGCGCTGGGCCTGAGGGCAGCGCGATCAGCCTGCTCTTCCCCAAGCCAGAGCGCAGGGAGGAGTCTGAAAGGACTGAGAAGGCAGAAGACAAGAAGCCGACGGTGCCACCTGTTCAGCGCGTTGACTATCTTGCTGGCTTCATTGGGCTGTCAGCCATCCTGGTCACGCTTAACCATTTTGCACTGACGTTCATCCCTGCTGTCATTGAGCCAGATGCGCCATACCACTACAAGTCGGAGTACTGGGCCAGGATGACATTTGGCACCTACATCTTTGATGCCTTGTGGATCGGGCCTTTCTTGATGATTTCCACCCGCTTCCTCGTGTCTAATTACCTCAGAACTGGCAACCTTGGCAACATGGCACAGAAAATCGTCGTTCGGCCTTTCCGTCTCCTGACACCCGTCGCCCTCATTGCTCTCCTGGAGTACTTCCTGATGGATGCCGGTGCGATCTACTATCTCGAGTACCTCGCCAGCGTCACTTGGTCCACCTGGCCATACGCTACCCTAGTTGCAAACCCCGGTGTCTTCGTCAGCCAGATTATCGAGCTGGCCTTCCTAATTCCCAACGCCGCCCCACACATCACATACACCTGTAAGTTGATCATAAATCCCTGCCCAAAGATGAGATCTTGCTGACATGATTCCCACAAGACTGCACTGGTGTTCTGTGGACCATTCCTGTCCAACTGCAAGGCGCATGGCAGACACTTATTGGCCTGATCATGATCAAGCAATGCAAGACGCCGTGGAAACGATTTGCCCTGTACACATTTTGTATCGTCAACCATTGGTACGCACTCTCATGGGGCTCATACTATTACGCTGGAGTTCTATTGGCCGATCTAGACCTCACATTCAAGTACAAACCTTGGTTGCACAAGAGGCCACTGATCTACTACCCAGTGCTATGGTTCCTGATTGCAGTGGCTCTGGGTGGGTTCACAATTGATCTGGTTACTCAATGGACCCATGTCAACTACTCCACCTACGAGTACGGATGGCACCCTGACCACCAGAGTGGCCTCAGCATCTCCCAAGCCGGCCATGCGGTGTACCCTGACTACTTCATTCCCCGCCTCAACGCGTTGCTGGCAACGGTCAGTATGCAGGCGGTTGTTGAAATTTGCCCTACAGTGCAGAAGGTGCTGTCAGCAAAGATTCTGCAAATGCTATTCCCTCACATATTCACCATCTATCTCATTCACGGCTTCATTTTCTGGGCCATTGGATCCTGGGCAATGTGCACACTGTTTCAATACGGCCTGCCCTACTGGTTGTGCTGTCTGCTGGTGGCAATCATCTGCTACTTCAGCTTGTTTGCCTCACTGCCTCTGCTTACACCCCCCATTGAAGCAGTTGGCAAGAGCTTCACAGCCAGGCTGTGGGACCATGCAAGCAAAGAGCCAGTCAAGAGAAAGCCGACCTCGTTTCCGTTTGACACCGACTTGGTTGCCGGCAATAACGAGCTGGAGCCTCTCTTGGAAAAGGACTCGCCATCCATGAAGAAGGCGCACCTCTCGTCATCACAGCTGTCGCAAGAAACGGTTGTTGAAATACATCATCCTGTTTTGAAAAAGACGCCATCTTGAACTGGCGTTCAACCACCACTTTACTGAGCTAGGAGGGGAAGATTCTGGTAATTGTTGCTTTCGTTAACTTTCAGATTGACAAGGAACCAGCCACCAACTTTTACACAAAGCACCCCCAATCTACAGTCAACACCACCACCATCATCTTTGATTTTAAGGCGCATGGGAACTATTAGACAGGTTTACCAGAGGACAGCGATCTTTGGCGCGCGACGTTGCGCGACGCCCTACACCAATTATTACAATATTATTAATCAAGACATCGCTCAAACTTTCGGATCCACTCTAAGTTAAGCTTTCCGCCAAGAGCAACGTGGCTAAATTAGTTAGCTCCGACAGCCCTGCTAGCTCCATTTGCCCTGTTTGCCCTGCCTACACGATACACTACGGTAGTTGTTAGCGCCGTCCCGGGTGGAGACCAGGCTTATCCTTACAGCACTCAACGAAACAAGATGGTTGTCCAAGTCAATCAAAGAGAGGGGGAGGGGGGGGGAAAGCCAATAGAGGTTTCAATGAGAGACATGCGGGTTTGAAGCTGAAACTTTCCGCAATATATTATATGTACACGTGCCTGAGGGTACGTACATACATACAAGAGATCGTGGGCCGGTCAGCCAGCATGTTTCAGCCTTTTTTCAACGCAGGAGTAAGTAAGTAACCAGGGCGGGGGGGGGGGGGGGGGGGGGGGGGGGGGGTTTGGGGGGGGAAGGATGTGCGTGTGATGGGAAGCTC